>CM037867.1:39229842-39482342 GCA_021292105.1 Anadara kagoshimensis
TTTAGTTTTATATCAAGTGCATGATTGTGTAGCAAGAGAGAGATTACAGGTGAAATATGGATCCATCTGTCTTTTGTGGAATACTTTTTGATCTCATTATTGAATGTCAGTTGGAAATTTTTTTGTACCATTGTTAGCCAGTAAACTAAATACCACTATAAAATTTAACAAGAGCTGTCAGAAGAACAGCATGCCTGCCTGTACACTGTACATCTAGGTCGATAAACAGGCAAAAACTTTAAACCAAAAAAACTTTAATAAAAAACTTTAACATCGGACGCTGACGCTGAAGATCATGCTGAGGGTATGACATTAGCCATTTGTACTGTGTACAGGCGGGTTTAAAATAATGTTACTTTTGATTTGTTCCCCATCACGAGACCTTGAAAACCGCAAAGTTTTTATCAGTGAAAATATCTATATACAGTATAAGAAAACTTTCGAACATTGTAATATGGAATTGGAAAGCATATTATACTTTGCAGGGGTGCAGGAATCAATGTTTTCACATCATGTCTATTTGTTATAGCTATTTAGTTTAATCCACACAGGTAAAGACATCAAATAACTTTTAAAAATTTAACTTACAGCTGCACATGGTTTGCTGCATTATTATGTTCTTTTGGCATGTTCATGTAATTTCCAACTGGTATTTCATCTAAACAAACAAACAAACAAACAAAAGATTTCAATTTATAAATTAACTAGAGGTTGTACATATTGCCTACATAGATTTCTTATATACAAGAGTAAAATTACTGAGTATGTAAAGTCTGTCTTTTTATATGTAAAACAACACATCTGAAAGTTGAAAGTTGAAGTCAAGGAGAGGATGAACCTTCTCCCAGAAATGACAAATTTCAACAAAAGATGGTCCACTTGAAAGTTGGGGTCATTTTCCAAATCAAGGGGTCACAATAATTCTGTTAAATTTTTAGATTTAATTATCATGCAAATGAGCAAGGGATTGGCAATATCTTATGTGAATATTGGATAACTGAAGCCAGAGTCAAGAATTTGTTTATTGTTATTGCTATACAGTCTCTACTGTTTACATTTGAAGTAGCTGTTCTTTAGCAAGCCAGTACACAGAACGTAATGCTCCCACTGCAGCTTCATTTTTAGAACATAACAAATCATGCACTTGCTTTTTTCATGTTCAAATGAAGGGAACTTGATTCAAGAGATGCTTTGTGCTAAATGGAAACAATATGTCTAGTGATAGTAGAATGTCTGAAATTAGTACATCCGCTTGTGAAAGGATTGTCTTTCCCCTCGGATGAACACACGTTACATATCATTTTATCATTTTTCAAATCTCAGCCAGCTATTTTGTTGCAACCATCCAGGTCTAAATTCTCGTTTTGTGTAATGCAACAGGAAACCCGTTTAGCGGGAAATTCAGTTTTGAACTTTCGTTTTCAGTTCGAAACATTGTCCAAGTAAAAACGAAGATGTTACACGTTTGGATTGTTGTAAAAATCTAATTGCGTCAAGAAACCCACTAGGTCATTTAAGTTGTGTCATTTATGAAATAATCGCGTCAAAAACGCGTCAAAAACGCAATCTGGAGAAAACACTGATTCATATTACCCTTAAAATGTAAAAGCCAATAAACAGCTGTGCTTAAGCACATTATAGGCCTATCCCAATTTCTAACTTTAAGTCTAAACACAAAAAAAACAAGAGGCCCAATGGGCCTGATACGCTCACCTGATCAATAATGGCAAGTTAAAATGCTCAAGTTTTACAATAAAATTCTGCCAAATACTTTTCAAGTTACTGCATGGGCAATGGTCAAAGTCCATATTTTTACAATAAATAATGGCTGCCACTCAAATTACGTAAGTGAATTTTCAAAATCAAATTTTCACCTATACTTTGTCACAAGAAACAACATCTGCAAATTTGAAATGCATCTGACAAATACTTTTTCAAGTTATTGAAAGGACAATGATAAAGGTCCCAATTGTTACAACAAAAATGGCCGACACTCGGAAACCAGAAAAACAATGTCAAAGCCACTCAGAAAGGACAGAAGTGATATTTGTCAAAATTGAATCTACCTTCATTTAGTCGTATGAAACAATGTTTCCAAATTTGAAATGGATCTGCCACATACTTTTCAAGTTCTTATTTTTACGACAAAAATGACCCCCACTCTGAAACAACATTTGTGAAATTTGTCAAAATCAAGCATAACCTTTATTTTGTCTGTAGAAAGAATATATCCAAATTTAAAATGAATCTGCCAAATACTTTTTAAGATATAACACAGACAATGTTTGGCAGACGCCCAGACAGCCGCCCCCAGTCAACCATACATCAAACTAATAACAGACATTTTCTCTCGGAAAATCCAGTTAAAAATCTGCGCCACTGGCACACGGGTGTGGTCTGGAATGAACACTGCATTAGCAAAGTGTGAACATATATTCCATGTCTTAAGAAAAGGAAAGCTGGAAACAGATTCAGACCTTTGCAAAATAATTAATTGAGATCAATCCTTACCACTGAGATCTATATCTAACACATCTTCATCTTTTGCTGGATGAACACAATCATCCTCATCATTCATGTCATTATCCAGTGAAATTGTAATTTCTAAAATTAAAAAATATTGTTAATACTAGTATATGTTACAGGCATTCTTCAAAATTAGGCATTTAACATTGTATGCAATTTACAAAATGTCTGTACAAAATGCCTGGAATACAAAAATGCTGGAAATTTTAGACAATTTTCAAGAAATTGATCGATATACAGTAGAACTTCGATCGCTCGAACGTCGATGCCTCGAATACCCCGGATAACTCGAAGTCATCTGCCGGTCCTGTCCAAATCCCTACTAAATTATACGTAAATAAACCCCGATCGCTTGAACTACAATAGCCAGACCTGCCAACCCCCTGGGCAACTATTCCCTAAGATCAAGGACATTTTTCAGTAAGATTGCACCAGTTTCAGTAAGATTCTACAAAAGTCATTTTTTATCGCCGGATATCGTCAATACTGCCATGTGCAATAGACATATACTGCAATTGACGAAAAAATCTCTCTTTTTGCTCCGTTTTATAGAGCAAAACGAAATAACTCATCTGGAACATAGAGTGTTACTCAAGATTAGTAATTAACCGTGATCAGTTCAGTAATCTCTTAATCTGATTACAACCCGCGGGTGCTTGGTAAAACACCTGAGTCCACGCCACTTTTTACCTCATCATAGAATATTCAAATTATGTTATTTACAATTCAATGGAATGCGCATGGCCATGTGTATTACCAGTAGTTACGGTGATTATTAATAACCAGCAATACATTGTGCTCTGTATTATAACGATAATAAAGTTAGTTTATTTATACCGTCAGTTTTTGTCATTTACTTTTACTTTCAACCAAATTTATTTAATTCAAATGAACTGTTGATATCGATATATTTGCCGTTCGAAGTTCAACATTTTACTTACAAATGAAGTTTGAAAACTTTGAGATATCATCGTGAATTTAATATTTTTAAAGGGACTGAAACCTAAATCGAATGAAGATCGCCTCTCGATGTTCGGTCTCTCTAACCCCCTGATGGCTCGAATACTTAGCCACAGTCCCATGGACTTCGAGCCATCAAAGTTCTACTCTACAATTTTTTGAATTTTTTTCAAACATGGAAATATAAAATATATGCATAGAAATAGATGGAGATATTGGTAAAGAAAAAAATAAAGAATAGATACATCCATTGCTTAAAGAAACAGGGCTTATATTCTTATTCTGCCTCTTGTCAGTCAACGTAGGATCAACCATAAACCCATAACATTTTATATAATTTTTTTTATTAAATTACCGTATAGTGTCTAGTTTTCTCCTCTTTACAATGAACTATTACCTTTCAATAACTGTAAAAATCAAGGGCAGATCGGGGATTTTTAAACAGGTTGGCATACACTTATTACAAAACTTCTGGAACCTTTAGTTACATGTAGGTGCATAATCTTACAATTTTGTAAGCGAGAAGGTATTTAAGAACCATTCCACCAAAGTTGGTTTCAATTGAACCAGTAATTTCCCAATAAATTTTTAGTGAATTCCCCATAGGGTCCTACATGTATGTTAAACTAAGTTTGGCTGTGGCAGCCATCTTGGTTGACGGGTGGACAACTTACAATTTTGGTAGAAGACCATCTGAGGAGAAGAAGATTTGAAAAACATTTCCCTTTTTGGTGGCCATGGATGGAAGGACGGAGGGCGGGGATGCCAGATGAAAATTTCGGTAGAGATTAGAGAACCACCAATGTAGCATTCCAACAAAATTTGGTCCAAATTGGCCAAGGGGTTTCAAAGGAAAAGATTAGGATGTAAATTGTAGACAACAGACAGATGCATGTAAAATGATAAGAAAAGCTACCAACCTGAAACATCAATGTCTGATAACTTCTTTCCAGCAAATTTTCCAAGTTGTCCTTCATCAGCAGCCATGATCAAAGATCCAATTTTTGTTATTTCAATGGTTGAATCATGTTGACGATAATGGTTTTTATGGGTGTTGATGTTGTGCGCCAAATGCCTTGACAACCATTCTAATTCAAAATCCTCCAAATCTAAAACCTGACAAACAGTGGCCAGGTACTTTCTGAGGCGACTAGATGAAATAAGTTGTGGGCTTTCACATCCAGCTTCATGGGCCATTTTATTCATTGCTGCCCATGCATTTAGAGGATTATCTGAACTTGATGGACTAGCAAACACAAATGGATTAGATAAAGAAACTCCACAGATTTTCTTTTGCGCTTCTAAGCAGTCTATTGCTTTTACCATTGCTGGCGTTAGGAGAACAGGGCATTTTTTGTTCTGCTTCCCCTGTGTTTCTACCATCTGTAGCCTAAAAATGAAAATGTTTTAACATTAATTTTACTACAAATGTTAGTACAAATTCGAAAAGGGAAAAACTTTTGAACAATTCATCATAGAAAAATACTTTCAACCTTGTGTTTGTTGAACAAAGTATCCACTCAACTAATTACTGTAAATCACTTAATTTTCCCGATATTCGCGACTCGGTAACAATTCGCGAAAATTAGGTGTCGTGAAATTAAGTGATTTTTGATAAAGTTAAATCGAAGTGACATAATATATAGCAAATAAATTTAATTAGATGTTACCTTTGGGGAAATTGCGAAAATTTCATGTCGCGAAATAGGTTTTGTTATGGATTTGCGAAGAAAAAGTGCCGCGAAATTAAAGTGATTTACAGTATTGGATATTACCCCAAGTACCAATATTTGTTAAAGCTGCACTCATGTAATAAATGCAATGGATGCATATTTATTGCTGGTAATTTTTAAGTTAATGTCAAGCATGATGAATCCATAGTGAATACTGTTTTACTAAGTAAACTAAATTGGTATCTTTCTACAGACCAAGTCTAGTACCTGAGAAATGAACCTTAAATAAAAACTAAACAAAGTAGCTCAAGCGGAAAATGTAAGTCAAGGTGACATAATTTATAGAATCTTGTTGTACTAACTGAAATCTATCTAACCACCACAGGGCTCTACAATGCGAGTAAAACACTCGCATATGCGAGTAATTATTTGTAAATGCGAGTGGATATGTCAAATTCACTCGCCCATGTGCGAGTAGTAGAAAGTCAAATCAGAATTTTTTCCTTTCCGTTTTCGACAATGAAATTACTCTCATCAAGCAACATCTTTAAAGCGCTTAAATTCCTAAAGCTGCAATCCGTTAATTTGTTAGCGTTTCTGTGATCACGTTCTCAAGTGCCGATTTCATCACTCTGAGTTGTAAACAAAATCGGCAAATATAGGCATGAGTACGAATAAAAAATTAGAATAAATGACCAGGAAGAAACGGCCTCGTATATGACTCAGTTCCAGTGATACCTTGATGGAAAAACAAACGTAATCCTTTATAACGATGAAGGAAATCTGGTTCCCAAGTTTGCCTGGAAAACAGAGTTTTAAACCGGGGGAAAAAACTTTAAAAGATATATCTTAAATTTTAGATGTGTTAGGTGTATCTAGCTACACAGGAGATATTTACATTTCTGAAGCAACTCGCCTCGCACCTCTGATTTAATTACATGTGTTTGAACTTAATTTGCCGGTTTTTAAAGTTTTTGCTTTGCATTTAGACATGCGCCACAATTTTTGTGTTTGACACCATAATAAAAGTAAATTGAATAAAAAAATATTGGGTCCATCTGTTTTGTCTGCATCTTTAAAATTAAGCAGCAATGAGAAATGTTTCCAGTGTAATTGAACCCATTTATAAAAGAAATATGTGGCGACAGGGTTCGATTTTAGCGATATTTACCACTAGCAAAAATTAGCTTGTACAATTTTTATTCACTAGCTAAAATGAAAAATGAGTAGCTAAAATTTATGAAACAGTTTTAAAGTTTCCTACAGTAAAGCATGACGGTAATGGGATTTCCACTTGTCTATTTTAAACAACGAATCAGAGTCGAAGACTAAATTAAGCAGCCAATCGTAGCCACGTGTGGAAACCTAATATTATACATTGACGTATATGCCCGAGTAATCCGAATTTGTTTATGATAGAGATGCCCAGACAATATGACTTATTTCGGCCACTTTTCGTTTTAAATTTCATTTGGATCATACAATGTGACAGTTAATTGAAAAGTAGATTGTAAATGATTTAGCTTCTTTTATTCACTCGCTCAACTATGCGAGTGGCTTTTATTTCCACTCGCTATTCGGCAGATCTACAAGCTATTAGCGAGTATGCGTGCCTAATTTCGAACCCTGGGCGAGTAAGATTTTTGCTCTGGCTAGTTATATCTCGGGTTTACTAGCCAGGAGGCTAGTGAAAAAATTGCAATCGTAGAGCCCTGCACCAAGTATCATTGCCATATCATGTATGGTAGCTGAGAAATGGACCTTAACCAAGATATACATGCATATGAATAGACAGACAGACAAAGGTTATATGCCCTTTCACTCTTGTGACTGGGGCATAAAAAGATGTTTATGGCCAAGTTGATTAAAATCAAATTGGTCTGGAAACTTAAAAAAAGATAATTTTTTGTAAAAGTTAAAACAATGGAAACCAAGAGATGCAATTACTTATAATGATAAAAGGGACAATTTCTACTCTGGATTTTAAAGAAGAAAAGAAAATAGATGGTTCTTTTGAACTGGCTTATGTGTATGTATTGTGTTTCAAAAGCCATTTGAAAATTTTACTGAAATACATGTATTAAGACAACATTTGTTTTAGAGAAGTATATTAAATATATGTACAAATGCATGCAAATGTTAACATACCTCTTTAAAAGCATCTTTTCCATAGGTTTTAGACCTTTTGATATCTCTTTATTTACACATTGCTGCCAATTGCATCTATTTTTGAAGCTGGTGGAGAGTAATTTGGCTACCTCACTACTTCTTCTTTTGTTAAAGAGTGTAATTCTGGTCAAAGTAGCTTCAGCTAACTTTTTCCAAAGTTTCAAGTCTTGCTGCTGAAATGTATGCCTAGATACCTCTTCAATTATTGAGTCTAAATAAGTTTTCAAAAGGATTAAATCACTTGTGACTGGCAATGCTGTAGGCTTGTTAAACTTGTTTGTTCTCAGTGTTGCAAGAGCAACTGAAGATATCATTTGTGTCCAGTCTGAAGAATGAAGCATTAGAAAGTCATCACTTTCTTTTTTCATCACATCATCTGACATTCTTATTCCATTACCCCTTTTGATTTCTGCTACTTTAACAAGATTGTGTCCTAGGTTAAGAGCTAAAGATGGCGTTTTAAAGGCAGCAATTTGCTGCTCATTCCGATGATAACCCGCAAGGTATTTGACAGCTGTAATAATTTCATCAAAATGTTCTGGAGTAATCATACTTTGAAGATCTTTTTCTTCATTACTGTTTCCATTTAATTTCATTTTCAACCTTCCTAATTGACGCATCCTTTGTGATACATAGTTGGTTCTCCTAGAACCAAGCTGGTTAATCATAAATTTTCCAAACTGGAGTGTTAGACTGTCCCCAACAATGCAATCATATACCTCATCTTTCCGCATTTTTTTAAAAACAGTTTCTTCTAGTTCCTTTGGAACAACAGACTCTTTTTCCTCTAAATATGGGCATAATCCGCCTGCTAGAAGAAGTTTTGATCTAGCAATTATGCCTTCCTGAACCTCTGACTGATGTTTGTTAAATTTGCATTTTTTAGAATGTCTCCACAATTCTTTCTTTCCAAAAAACCCATAACAATTAATACATGGCAAGTAATCTACAGATGTTAATGTTTCCTTGCTTGGTCTTCTTTTCACTATCAAATTTCCATGTCCTTCCATAAGAACTTGCATGTTATGCTTAAAGGACCCATAATTCATGATCCTATCAAATAATTTCTTCCTCTCACTCTTCAGTGATTTAGAACATGCTGAAGCAACCATAGTTTCATTGCTGTGACAGCTTTTAAGATGTTTCTGTATCCTATGGCGAAAAAGTTTGCCACAAAAATAACATGCCAGTAATTTGTCATATTGTCTCTTTCCATCAACTTTGTGTATTCTCTTGACTTTGACTAAAAATAAATAATGACATCAACTAAAGACTAAAGAGCTATATTATTATTAGAATATTATGATCCCTAGTTATCTTTGTAGGACATATATTATCTGATAAATGTGCAAATTAAATAAACTATTAACACAGAGGTATGTCTTGCCTTATTGCAGCTAATTGTCAGCAGACCATGACTGGGTGGAGGAATACACATAAAATGATGATTGAACTTATCGAAACTGATGCTATTGCAACTGCCCACCAAATATCAATGGTCTAGTATAAGTTCATGTAAAACCGACAAGAGAAAAAATTCTTACGTGAAAATGTCGAAGTCAGTGGAGCGTTATTTCAGGAGTGAGTGCGTGAATTGGGGTTTGTGCACATACAGATAAATGCAGCAGTCAGTTTTATTGGTTGAGGAAGCCAGAGTACCCAGAGAAAACAAACATAAGAGTTGAATGCACTCATTTTTGCAATTGGCAATACTTAGTTGAACTCGCACATAGAGGTGATTGGCAACAGCAGGGATTTATCAGGGTCTTTTGGGAAAAGACCCTAAACTAAAAATTGGGAAAAACTATCAACTTTTTGCTCATTTTGAGAAAACTTTGATACCATTAATGATTAAATCTAATGCTTTTAGTGTATTGAGTTGATTGAAGATTGAGAAAAGCAGCCACATTTATGGCCAGACTTCAGCTATGAATCTGAACGATTTTCTAATTGGGAATTTTTTCAGCCCATTTTGGGAAAAAATCAATGTTTTTCCATTGGGAATGGGGCCAAATTTCGGCCCTAAATAGGCCCTTGATAAGTCCCTGAACAGTGATTCATGATAATGAAGTACCTAGACCACTAAGCCCCCAGGGCCCCCATAGCTGCAACAACATATGCAATGAATATATGAAATGTTGATGAAACTTATCTATAACAAGAGGCCTATGGGCCTTAACGCTCACCTGAGGATCCAATTTCTTCTGCTAAAGTTCAATGAACTATTACATTCATTACAGAGACCATCAAAATCCCCCCCCCCCCCCCAAGGTTGGGCCCACTGAATTAAATTTTACTTTTGCTAAAAATGCTACACGTAAAATATGATTAGATCTAGCTACATTGTGTGTTTACAATGCTAAAATAGTAGAAAAAGTACTATTAAACTTAATTTTTTTTTACATTGATCATAAAATTGAAGTTCATTTCAAGGATTTTTGTACAAATCTGAAAGCACCCCCCCCCCCCCCCCCCCCCCCCCCACCTTGACATCATTACTGCCAAATATCATCAAATTTGGCCTGGTAGTTTCATAGGAGAAGATTAAAATGTAAAGTTTATACACAAGGAAAGACGGATGATGGACAGAGATAGATCGCAATAGCTCATCAGAGCCTTAGGCTCAGGTGAGCTAATGATGCTAATACAACTGCATACAAAATATCAATGGTCTAGCATAAGCAGTACATGTAAAACAGATAAGAGAAAAAAGGTGACTAATATTATCTCTACTATTAACTGATTATCTTGATTAAATTTTCTGTAAAGGTCTGTTTTTGACCCAAAAAAATAAAGCTATTTATATCTTTCTAAAATATAGTAGGGGGTTGTTACAACTTCCTGAATTTAACCAAGTAAACTATCCAAATGATAATTTTTTAAGTTTTTAGCAAATGTTTTTGGCAAACAAGGGCCTTAATCATAATGCACCCTAATAATAATTTGGTCACATTGGCCAAAACATCATTTTGAACAGTTATGTGGCTGTAAGTGTATTATATCCTCTTGTATCCCTTAAGCTTGGGATGTTAATGACATTCTCATGCCTTTTATTTATTAGTGTTTAGTTTTGAACATGAAACTATACTAAAATATTTCAACAAAACAAACCTTTTGATCTTGATAATCTGTATGACTTCTTTTCTGAAATGGATATACATGTACATGTCATCAAAAACAACTTGTATACTTTGTTTTTATCAAAGAACTGTAAGTAATTTCACTCATTATATATGCAATATGTGAAATTCTTAAGTTGAATTATTTTTCTTTGCAAGCATCTGGCAATAATTAACTTGCTTCATACACATCTACATACATGTGTATGGTGCCTACACTTTCTATAAAGTGTCAAAAAAATTCTTGTTGAATGGTTCAGCAGTAGGAGCTGCAATCAGAAACTACACAAACAGATGGATATACTGACAGTATTACTGAGTTGGAGGACAAGTAATTATATTCCCCAAACTCTGGTATGATTGTCAAGACAACAAGCATTCACCAAAGTCTGAAGTAAAAATAAATAAGCATTTACAAGCTACCATTTGGCTTTCAACAAAGGGTAAAATAAGCTGCAAAAGGTCCTAAGAGAATTTCCCATAAGACCCCATGATAACATAAGTTCAGCTGTAGCAGCCATCTTGGTTGGTAGGTGGGCATGTATTCTGAGAGTGGAGCACCTGATGGTCATGCTATTAAAGTTAGGCTCCAACCAGCTAAGAATTTATCGACATTTTTACTTTGTTTAGTAATGGCGGCCATCATGGTTGGAAAATGGGGTCGCCAGAAACAACTTTGGAAGAGGCAAACCAAAGACCATTCCAAACAATCAGTGGTCCAAAAGAAGTTGCCTCTACAAAGTGTTCCTATGTTAACATGTATAAAACATTTAAGATTTTTTATAAATTTAGCCATGTTACAATGCACATGGAACACACAATACTTTTATATAATACTTGGCTGTCCAGGATTAATACTCCAATAGTAAAGCTCAACCTTGTTGACGAAAAATAAAAAAAAGCACTAATAGAAAGTTTCAAACATACCTGAGTATGAAAGTTCTTCATCAGAAAATGGAATGTCAGATGTCTCCTAAAACAAGATTGAATACAAAATATTTTGTATGAATGTTTTAATTTGTACATGTTACATGTAAATAGTGGGGGATTACATGCTTGAATTACAATAAGAATTTCATCAGTAATGGCTAAAACAATGTGTTAAAGGTGTCAAAATAATAGTGTAATAACTATAGGGCGATTCTATGTTACATGAATAAGCCACCAAAAGTTTCAAGTTTCACCAGAAGTTTAAGAAGCAGAGGACAAAAAGGCCTGTAATTTTGCAACCCAAGTAGAGATATTGCCAGCAAGCTAGAATATTGTTGTAAACCAAACAACTCAAACAAAACATAACATCAACATTCACACATTGGATAAGCTGTTCCCTTTTTATGTAAATTTAAGTCCTATTCCTATCATCTACTTTTTCATAGCTCGAGTTGTATTTGTTGTTCTTTATTTGGGAAGTTTCAATGACACCATTATTACTATTGGAAGAAGTTTCATAGAGAAACCAGAAAATAGGTAGCTAAGTATATCTTAGTCAAATTATCTAACCTTAAAATCATCAAGAGGAAAAATGCTTCATGCACACCTGAATTTGATGTATTACCTTACAGGTAAGATTTAAGATTCACCTAGATTGAAGCAACTGTTTTGCAGGAGGTGCATTAACAAGGAGACGCACAAAATATGTAGAAGATATTAATTTAAATCAATTGTCTTTCCTTGGCAGCCAGAACTAGAAAACAAGAGGCCATTGGGCCTTAACGCTCACCTGTGGATATGTACGATATCTATTGCAGAAGTTCAATAGTTAAATTACATTTAGTACAGAGCAGTGATGTCAATAGAAGCCGGCAGCCGGCAAAAATCACTGAATAATTGTCAAAATTCTCCGCCTACTTTTATTTTGATAGAAGTTTAAGAAGCAGAGGACAAAAAGGCCTGTAATTTTGCAACCCAAGTAGAGATATGTAAATGTATTGCCTATGAAGAGTGTACAAGAATGCTTTCAAAGAATATATTCAAAACGGGATATATGAATACATACATAATGGATATAATGGTATAATTAGTTCATTTGTGCAAAAATAGCCATGTTAATGCAGGAAACACATAGGTTGTAATGTAAGTCATGAGCTTGACCCCCTTTTCATCAGAATAACAAGAAAATAACAAAACAAGAAACACCCATCACTGAAAAAAGTTCGACAAAAATTTTGATATATGTAACATAGTATTAAGTTATTAACATCAAGAGTCAATAAATCAACAAGCAGAAAAGGGAGACAATGCAAATTGCATCCCACAGTATACCATACTGCCATTAAGCTTGGTACCAAGTACCAAAAATGTATCATAAGTAGTTGCAGTGAAAACATATATGTTCCATAGTATTAACCTAATATTAAAGTCAATTAATTACAAAGTAGACAAAGGGACAATTCAAATCCCAAGATATAGCATACTGCCATTAAGCTCAGTGACAAGAATCCAAAAGGTATAATCAATAGTTGCTAAGAAAATGCTGACGAAGATTTTGATATGAAATTCAATATTTTTAACATTTAAGAGCTAATTAAATGCGAAGTAGAAAAGGAAGGTAATTTATATTGCATCCCACGATATAGCTTACTGCCCTAAAGCTACATGTAGGTACCAAATATCGAAAAAGTATCACCAGTAGTTGATGAGAAAATTGTGACAGGAATATGTTACGGATGGACAGACGGTAAAACAGTATACCCCTTCTCCTTCGGGGCGGGGTATAATGATGACAGAAGCACAATATATAACCACTGAAATTCAAAGTTTTACAAACCTTTTCATATATCTGTTCCTCACCACTTGGTTCAATAAACTGTCCAGTTATGGGACATAACACAAGCTTGGCTGGTTCCTACAATTGACCAGTTAAATACAGAATGTATCCATGCAAGCAGATGATAATAATGTATTTCTAAAGTAGAAATGATTAAAACTTGGTTAAATGAAAACTGATGACAGATTAAAATGAAGCAAAATAGAACTAGAACTGTATCTTGATAATTTTGACCTCCTGACCTCGACGTTTAAGGTATGAAACACACTTGTCTCATGTTGGTTTACATTTGTGGGAAGTTTGATAAAAATCCATTGATAAAAATGGAAGATATGAAGCAGACATGATATTGTGATGAAAAAACTAAGATTTGACCTGCCAGATAAAGCAGATGGAAAGATGGACGGAAAGACACATCGTCTCATGTTGGTTTACATTTGTGGCAAGTTTGATGAAAATCCATTTATAGACATGGAATATATGGAGCAGACATGATATTGTGATGGAAAAACTCAGATTTGACCTTGACTGTTGACATATGCACACAAATTTGGTATGTGACACATCGCCTCATGTTGGTTTACATTTGTGTCAAGTTTGATCAAAATCCATCCATAGACATGGAAGATATGGAGCGGACATGATATTGGGATGGACAACCAGACGAATGGACAGACGGACAGGGTGATTCCTATATACCCCCTAAGCTCATAAAGGATAAGTTAAAGTCTATCTCCCCTCAATAATATTGAAGAGCAGTAATTTTCCTTTGTGCACCACATATCCATATGTTGCCTTTCCTTTGTGTAAAGAATTCAAACCCATAAAGTTGTTTAGAGATAGTTTCATAATGAATCAATAAGAAGTCAAAGTCAAATTAACCCCCCCCCCCCTTCTTTCAAACAAATACAAAGGTGCAACTGAACTATTTACCCTTTCAAACAGCTTTTTTAAGATCTCACCTTTTCATATATCTGTTTCTCAAGCTCACCACTTGGTTGAATAAACTGTCCAGTTATGGGACATAATACAAACTTTGCTGTTTCCTACAATTGGTCATGTGAAAATTTTATGAACAATCTGCTAAGCAAATAAACAAAATCTCCTATTTTTGATTATGATAATAAGTAAAAACTTTTAATGCTGATTTATTTGAAAATGGTTTTGTTCTGAAAAAAGTATGCAAAGACTGGCACGTTTCCACAAAGAACAATTTATAAACAGAATATTGCAAATCTGTATACAATTGTTATCAAGAAATGGATTTGCTTATGAAATATGTTGCAAATTAAACAGTCACCAATCCATGAACATGAGATCAAGGTCAGATGGCCTACAGCAGACTACCAAGTTCCCACCAAAATCTAACTATAAAGCAAATATGGTGGGTTTAGGTATAACAGTTGTTAAGAAATTGACTTGAATGTGAAAACTTATCACAAATATTTTGGTCATTGAAATATAAAAATGAGGCCAAATGTCATAAGACTGGCTGACAAGTTAATTTCATGAACTACAGTCAAACCTGACTTCTATATAAAGGCCAGTAATTTTTCATCCCATTTATTATATAACTATGTAAATTGAACTTCTACATATTGGCCAGTTTTACTGGTTCCCTTGGGTGACATTTATAGACAGGTTTGACTGTATTTGTATCCAAATTTGGTTCACCTGGGTCAGTTTCAGAGATCTAAAGTTTTCAAAAACATGGTGGCTGCCACTTCCAGGAAGTAATACCTATATCTGGCTTCTGCGATTTTTAGTGGCAGCAACAAAAAAATTATTTTAAAACTTTGGAACAAATTACCTGAGAGATAGGCATGTCTATCAAATATTTATCAGCCTTTTTCCGAGTTGTCAATGCTGGAAATATATCCGAGTATGTATCCTCATTATCCGACTGTTCTGAAAATATATTATGTACAACATACATATTCCATTAATGTTGTCAGAATGTTGTTGATAATTGTATTTTGCAAAAATCATGACGATTCCTCAATACAGAGCTTTCTGACAAATATTGAGGCTGTAGTTAAGTTCACATCAAATGACCAAAAATGGTTACAGTTAAAGTCAGCAATAACATGTTGATAAGGAAATATACAAAATAAAAGCATTTTCATATCTATTTTTGTGAAATCAAGAAATATCATGGATCCAGTTATTGTTTTCAGGTTCAAGAATCTCAATCTGAGGTCATTCACAAGACCAGCATGATACAATTGCAGCCAGTTGATTTGAGAAAACACTATGGTAGTGTTGACATAGTATTATGAAAACAATAATGTGCTGGACAAGAAAGTTGCATTTTTTACCACTTTGAAACCAAAGAAATAGAGAAAAACTGCTACTAAGGTTCTGAACGCTATCGATGAGATGAATCTAATAAAAACGCCATCAAAAAATGATAAAAAAAATAATAATAAAAAATCAAAATTTCTCATCCCATGCAGCATTCCAATTTTAAGCCCCTTCAATGCCTTTTATAAAAAATGTTTGGAGTAACTTTTGTTGCATTTCTTAAAAGGAATGGTTTTGAAAACAAAATTATTTTGCAGTAATAATGCATGATTCTGGGTATGGATCTAAGCATGATTCTGGGTGTAGTTCTATACCTGAATCTGGCTGTAGATCTGAGCATGATTCTGGTTGTTGATCTAGACCTGATTCTGGCTGTGGAGCCAAGAATGATTCTGGATGTGGATCTAAGCACGATTCTGGCTGTGAATATAAGCATGATTCTAGTTGTGGCTCTACACATGATTCTGGATGTGAATCTAAACATGACTCTGGTTGTTGATCTAAGCATGACTCTGGCTGTGGATCTAAGCATGATTCTGGCTGTTGATCTAGACCTGATTCTGGTAGTGAATCTAAATGTGATTCTGGCTGTTGATCTAGACTTGATTCCGGCAGTGGATCTAAGCATGATTCTGGATGTGAATCTAAATGTGATTCTGGTTGTTGATCTAAGCATGACTCTGGCTGTGGATCTAAGCGTGATTCTGGCTGTTGATCTAGACCTAATTCTGGTAGTGAATCTAAACCCGATTCTGGTAGTGAATCTAAATGTGATTCTGGTAGTGAATCTAAACCCGATTCTGGTAGTGAATCTAAACATGATTCTGGCTGTGTATCTAAGCATGATTCTGGTAGTGAATCTAAACCCGATTCTGGTAGTGAATCTAAACCTGATTCTGGTAGTGAATCTAAACCTGATTCTGGTAGTGAATCTAAACCCGATTCTGGTAGTGAATCTAAATGTGATTCTGGTAGTGAATCTAAACCCGATTCTGGTAGTGAATCTAAACATGATTCTGGCTGTGTATCTAAGCATGATTCTGGTAGTGAATCTAAACCCGATTCTGGTAGTGAATCTAAACCTGATTCTGGTAGTGAATCTAAACCTGATTCTGGTAGTGAATCTAAACCCGATTCTGGTAGTGAATCTAAACCCGATTCTGGTAGTGAATCTAACCCTGATTCTGGTAATGAATCTAAACCTGATTCTGGTAGTAAATCTAAATGTGATTCTGGCTGTTGATCTAGACATGATTCTGGCTGTGTATCTAAACATGATTCTGGTTGTAGATCTAAACCTGATTCTGGTAGTGAATCTAAACCTGATTCTGGTAGTGAATCTAAACCCGATTCTGGTAGTGAATCTAACCCTGATTCTGGTAATGAATCTAAACCTGATTCTGGTAGTAAATCTAAATGTGATTCTGGCTGTTGATCTAGACATGATTCTGGCTGTGTATCTAAACATGATTCTGGTTGTAGATCTAAACCTGATTCTGGTAGTGAATCTAAACCTGATTCTGGTAGTGAATCTAGACCTGATTCTGGTAGTGAATCTAAACCTGATTCCGGTTGTGGATCTAAGCATGATTCTGGCTGTGGATTTATACATGATTCTGATACTGGATTTAAGCATGATTCTGGCAATGAATATAAGCAGAATTTTGGCGTTGGATCTAAGCACGATTCTGGATGTGGATCTATACGTGATTCTGGCTGTGGATCTAAGCATGATTCTGGCTGTGCATCAAGGCCTAGCTCTGCCTGAGGATCTACATAAAATTCTGGTGGTGGATCTAAGCATGGTTCAGGTTGTGGATAGTAAGATGATTCTGGTCCACTGCTGGTGGCATTTGTGTTCTCTAAAAGAAAAAAAAACAGTTTATAATCAACAAATTAAAAAGAAATAAAAATACAAACAAAATCACATAGTGCTATATATCTGTAAGTGAGTGTCTAGCAACAACCACATGTACAGAAAAGACAGATGCATACAATCAAACCTTGCAAGCACAGTATGATGCAAAACATTTTTTTTTTGGTTCTTGTTTTAAGTAAAAACTCTTTACATATATACCATCAAACAGAGAATGATAAAATCTTTTACATATTTTATATTTTAAATGGAATTATATATCAAATGCTGCATAACTATAAAAGTTTTCAGCGAGTCTTCTTTCCCGGCCCACTGTATTTATTTTTTTTCTGTTGGGGTTGGGGGTTACTTTGTAAAGAAATATCTTGGTGGGGGAATGATTTAATTGTTATACTTGCTGGTATATCTCTAAATATATGACACGCCCCAACACTGCATGGTGATGGTTTCTTCACTAGACTTTTATATACATGTAGTCCCGATAGAGCACTTTAAAACAAAAACTGTGTTTATGCTGTCAATTACCTTTGCAGTGGATTGCTCAATACAGGATTTCTATTTGACCCTCAAGATGTTTTTGACTTTTGAAAATTGAATTTGACTCCTGACTTTCAGAAACGAAGTGTTTTATGGTTCGACCCTTGACACTTTGAAGAATGTTTATTTTGCAACTAATAGTAAAGGGTCAAATGGAAGCCAAGAAATAAATATCATAAACCAAATAAGATGTTGAAAAATTGTGGGTATGTACAGTAATAATAAAATACCTATATCAAGTTCAAAATCTTTATCCAAATCAAAAGGATCCTCATCTGGAAAATAAAAAAAACTCTATGCAATGCACAGAAGAAACATCAAAATCACAAAGAGCAAATACTTCCATCATTACAGAACTAATATAAAGACAATTTCAGTCTGCCAATGAATTTGGTACACAAACTCATTGAGATTAGAATTTAAATTTTGAAAAAATTAAACAAAGAGGCCAAATAGGACATGTATTGCTCACCTGAAACATATTGTAGTTTAAATGGCCAAGACATAGCAATTTTAAGCTTATTTCATAAATGAGGTCATGACCTGACCTTTTACCTTGGCAATATGTAGAAAAACAATGCTGCCAAACATCATAAATTAAAATCTACATTGAAATATGATCAAAAATGGCTAATAATTTAGTAAAAGACAAAGGTAAAAAATTAGGTCATGGTCTTGACCTGTGGCCTTGACCCCATATTTAGGGTCATTTCAAGCAAAAGTCATTGAAATATATCCAAAAAGAGTAGAAATAGTAGCAAAAGTGCAATGGGCAATAACTAGGTCATGACCTTGAATTTTGACCTTGACTCAATTTTGAAGGTCACTTCATAAAAACACCAAAACTTGAAAATCCCATGACAAAGTCTTTACAAAAATGAATTACGACCAAGATATAGCAATTTTAATCTTATTTCATAAATGAGGTCATGACCTAACCTTTGACTTTAGCATCAAGTAGAAAAACAATGCTGCAAAACATTATAAAATCTATAAGTCAAAAATTAGGTCATGACCTTGTCCTTTGACTTTGACCCCATTTTGAAGGTCATTTCAAGAATAAGTCAAAACTGAAAACCCCATGTCATTATCTGTTCAACTGCCTCGGTGGCCTAATGGATACAGCGTCTGCCTCGAGAGCGGGAGGTCGCGGGTTTGATCCTGCACCGGGGAGTAGTACGCTTGTCTGCGGCGTATTGACTCTTTGAACTAGCACGGTAAAAGTGCCCCGAGTTGCACACTAGTATAAAGCAGACCCTAAGGCACACTCGCAAATTACACGCATACACGAACTGTTCTTAGATTAATCCTTAGAGATTAAAAAAATTGTTCTCGTCGTGAATGGCTGAAAGATTGCCGATGCGACGATAAACTCCATTACCACCACCATTATCTGTTCAAATAGTTAAGAAATAACAATTCGAACCTCTTTTATGAAATTTGCAAAATTTAACGCAAAAACGCATAACCTATTTTTTGATTAAATTTCACAAAAATAACACGTAAAGGTTAAGAATATGTAGAATCCAAATATCACACCAGTTTTGGCCTTCAAAGAAGGGTTCAGGAGAAGAAGATTTGTTTTTAAGTTTTTCTATTTTTAGTAACAGTGGTTACCTTGGATATCCGATTGCCATGATTTGAACAAACTAGTTAGACTCTGTCAAGGACCTTTCACAGCATATTTGGTTTCAATTGGCCCAATAGTTTCGTTGGAGAAGATTAAAGTTTACTGATGTACGCATGCACGCACACTTTACCATGCCAAATTTGGCCATGTGTGCTAAAAATTAGTCAACACTTGGTTTTTAACTTGTCATTTTATATCAACACAACAAATATAATAGTAAACTTAAGATAAACTGAAAGTATATTAACCATAGCTTATTCACTTCAAGTTCAAGAAAGAGGTAACAAGTTTTAATGTGAGGTGTGATTTGAACAAGATATCTTGCTCAACATATTTTAATATATACATGTATGCAATTTTGCATGTTTTATCCCAATTTTATTGAAGTTTTCAGCATTTTTCTGAATATTTTCCTGAGCTATTATATTTTTTAACTTACATGAATAAAATACCAAGGGTAAAGTCTGTTAAGAAATAAATACTGGTTCTTTCAAAGACACTATTCTTGAATTGCACATTGTTAAAACACAAAAAAAACAGTATGTACCATTCAAGATTTCCAAAGTTAAAATCTGACATTATATTTAAAGGTACTTGTTGTCCCTGTGATCCTTTACAATAGCATACTTAAGCTACATTCAAATAAATAATTTAGATTTTGTTATTTGCCTATAAGTATTCATGCCTAGGAATATAATAAACACAATACCATCCAAGTATACATATTGAACTTACCCATCATACTTATATAATATAAAAATATTTCAACAAATGTTTGATGATTAACAGAATTACATGTAGCAATAACAATTTGTAAATAAGTGATTTTTTAATATTCCTCATTCTTGAAGTGTATAAACTTTAACAAGATCTAAATGAAGCAAGTGAACAAAACAATGTATTTTACCCGTCTCTTCCTCTATAGGGACAACAGTTTTCTCCTGTAAACAGTGATTAAAACTATGGTACATGTATGAGGCTCAATTCTCCAATAATCGATATAAGGGATATCTGATTTACACTGAAACATTTCAATCTAATAAAGGAAGTTTATACATAGTTATTTTTGAAAATATCACCAAATGTCAAAAAATATAAAGTAGGCAAAATTGCATCAATAAATTAATCAGTAAAAATACCTTCTTCCTCCATTCCATGTTCTCTTCATCATCCCCATAGTCATATTTTATTTCTTCGCCTTTGGCGATATCTCGTAATGCATACAGGCATAACCTTGGGTACTGCATATGTATATTTGGGAATACTTTCAATTTCATTTTGGCATTGCATTCCTTTGATTTTGATGGTGCATCGTTTACCAAATGGCATAATCTATCCTCTGTTTTTGAAGCATCAACACTAGAAAAGAGATATGTTAATCCAATTTCAATGGGAATATTTTCAAACATTTGTAGATCATGCTGCAGATCACTAGAAAGTAATTGGTAAGACAAACAACAATTCTCAAACATTGCCTCTTTTGAAAAAAATTCAGAAAAGTTCAAAAGTTATAATATTACCTGGCTTTTTGGACATGTTTATGAACAATGATTTGTAGGGGTAAAGGCATAATGCAAACAGGTTATTGTGGTTGAAATCTCTAATATAAAAGTTAATGTGCTAGTTTAGCAAGGGAGAGGACTTGGGGTCCGAATCCCAGACAATCAACATTTTTTCGCCTTTTTTAAAATGAAACATACATTTATAACTCTTACTGTTGACTTCAAATATTTTTACGTATTTCATATTTGATGATCACATGCATCTACCTTTAAAATTTATTTATAAACATGACGAGTGATTCAATTATTTGAGTTATTTTAATCTTGCACGAATTATCTGAGAATGAAGATGTCAAGCTTCGTGATCCAGATGAAACTGCAATGTTGAAATTATTTCTGTTAATGTACTAGTGAGAAATTAAACAGTAAAGCATTTCTACATTTCATAATTCATCAGTCATACTCTCATACATACCAATGTGTATTTTCATTGAATTTAAAAAAAAACATGTAAGACATTCTGTTCTTTCGCTTTTTCTCTCTTTTAACAGCTTCATCCTTATGAATTCTCTCTCCCACATATTCCAGTAAAAAATCTCCCCTCTGGAAATTTCTTGTGGTAAATATACCATAACCTACAAAACAAAAAGAGATTAACATGTATATGCGTGCTCAAGTTTGTTTTCTATATACAAATTCAACCAAAAATTTCACTTATTTGCAATAAATGCTTGTATTTACTCTTTATATTTCTACACAAATCATCCTAGATACTTAAAATAATTCTATGGTATAAATTTAAAGAACAGTTTTATAGTTTTGCTCTCTAGAGTAACAATTGATATGAGGAAAGAAATGATATGAAAAGTTTGACTCAGATTGAAACTTTTCAACATTTAGAAGCAGTGTTTATGACTTTTGATTAATTTATTTACATGACACATGTATTTTCCTTAACTACTTACCAATATAATTAGATATGTATTTTTTTTCAAATCCTTCTTGATCCAATCCACTTTTACAATAAAATTCATCATCTTTAAAGCGCCTTTTGTGATAAACCTGTGAAATTAATCAGATTTACAGATTACCTGCTGAGACATAAGAGAAACAAAAAATACTATTTCTACTTACCTACTTCATGCTAAAAAACCATACAAAAATACCTATCCACAATCAAAAGAGCAAATGTTCAAAAACCTACACACTCAGCAAAATACATGGCCCAAACACACCAACCTCCAGAGGTGAAACAAGGTGCCCTAAAAGGTCAAAGCATCTCCTGCCTTGCTAGCAACACCCATCATGTGATAAAAAGTGAACCACAAAGGAGTAGCAGTAAGCAGCAACATCAATGAAGTTAATAAGTTCAAGTGTAACATGTGTTGTAAACGTTTTACAAGAGAAACACCAAGTAAAAGTATGCAATGTTAAAAATGTCTGAAATGAGTTCAAACACAGATGGACCGTATATATCAATAAGACCTGAATAATTAACTTACTTCTGATCCTGATGCTGACATGTGATTTATTATGCTTTTCCTGAGCTGAAAGATATAAAAACCAAACTGACAAGTGCAAATTCTAATACAAATTTACATTTTTTGTATCTTCCCAACAATAACAAAATTTTACATATTTTTTGGGCTCCTTTTTTTTTTTAATATTTTTTTTTAAATCACTTCTACCTTTATTTCTGTTCTATCAACTGGT
Organism: Anadara kagoshimensis; assembly: GCA_021292105.1. Taxonomy (NCBI): domain Eukaryota; kingdom Metazoa; phylum Mollusca; class Bivalvia; order Arcoida; family Arcidae; genus Anadara; species Anadara kagoshimensis. Next base: position 39,252,619 of record CM037867.1, read on the forward strand.
CAATGACTTACTTTCATCTCTAATTAATATAACCACTGCGGTAGCTCAGTTGGTAGAGTGCTCGCTCCGTAAGTGGGAGTTTGTGGGTTCGATCCCCGACCGGGTGTGACCCAAGACTTAAAAGTGAGCAGTGACTGTTTTTTCGCCAAGCACTCGGCATAACGAAATGAAAGTCATGGTTCTTTCGGATGGGAACTTAAAATAAAGGAGGTCCCGTGTCACAGTGGGCTTGGCACGCTAAAGAACCCTGCTGTATAATGCCATAAGCGCAACGCATAGGCAAAATTTCTGCACCTTCACCTTTAGCTGGCGACGTCTTGATATAAGTGAAAAATTCTTGACTGGGACGTTAAATACCATTACTCAACTCAACTTAACTCTAATTAATAAAGCAAGAATGCTAAAATTCAGCATTTACATACAACAGAAGGTTTTGATCACCCTTTCATACCCAAGAGTAAAAAACCACAAAGCTTAACAAATTTGGAGAAAAACCCCTCAGTTGTAAATCTAAGGGGTCTAAACTGAAAGGTTAAGAACCCCTTAGTCAGAAAATTATCTGGAACACTGTTAACAGGAAAAAAATTCTCATCACTGAGTTACCTGCGATGAGAATTTTTTTCCCCGTGCTATAAATATTCTGATTCCAGACCCCTGTGGAATGGCCTATGGGAAAAAATCTTTGGCACAATACCAGAAAATCGTAATTTCGGAGAGTGAATCCGTAATGCTTATTTTGAGACTCAAATCCAGAAAAAATACTGAAAATCTGAGAGTAAACACCTCTGCAATTACTGTAATGATTAATGGAATTCAATCTATATCTTATTATTCTATAAAATCCATTATGAAATCCACTTACAGTGAAATAATGGGCACTGAACCAATAAGATAAATTTGCTTACCATTCTTTTCCCATAGCTGAAATTTGCCATTCCTCCTATTAAAAAAATATAACATGTATATATATATGTACAATAAATTCATTCTATCATTCAGAATATTTTTACAAGTGAAAAATGTTGTATTAACAAAGCAGTATTTTAGGTAAATGTAGCCTGAAAAAAGTGCATAAGACTGACAGACAGCATACTTGCAAACTCTCCACGGGTGTGACCGCAAAAAGAGTCTTCTCACCCGAAGAACTGTATGACCCGCAGTGGGTGTATAAAATCTCCCATAAACAGCTGATGTCAAGTAAAATCTCCTGCAAACAATCTGTGTCACAACTGAAGCAAATATTTTGACCAAACACTCGCTGAACAGTCGTAAAAACCAAGTTCAAGTCTCCTTACAAAGTTTTAGTAAACTTATCTCAACAGGAGAGTTCTTATTCAGATTTTGGAAATCCCTCTTGTACTTAGAGCACCATACATATAGTAGCATATTTTTTAACTTTGTAACCTTTTCATAAAGATTTGTAATCTAAAATCTACCAAATATAGGAAACAAAAATTTCTATCTTTATTTTCTCCATAGGTACATGTATATGTTAGACAGTGGTATATAAATATCTTCCAAGGGAAGTAATTCTAATTAAACATAACACACTACAGTTTGTTTTTGCAGGGGTTCATAATTATGTCTTGTAGTGGAAGATCCAGGACCTTTTGCCTTTATTTTTGGCAGGTCCCACATAAAGTTTTGAAAGTCCAATATCAACATTGAAAGATCCATGTGCAATTATGTAATTATATTGAAAAAGTAGAATTATTCTGGTAAAAATAGCAGGTACAGTGGACTTTTACAATTTAAATATTAATGGTCCCAAGGTAAAATCAATAGGTCCCGGACCTCGGACCCAGGGAATTTTGAACCCCTGTTTTGGTAATTAATTAGTTTTATCTTATTTTTTTCACAAACTTGTCACATAATATTATTATTATTATTATTATTTCAAAATTATCAATATATATTGATATTGATGATTTTAAATATATGTGTATTTAAAAAAGAATAAATATCCTTTTAAGTTACAGTAAATGTGTCGTCGCGCATTATCACCCCCCACAAAATTATCAGTGGCCCATCATCACCCCCCCCCCCCCACTCAGTCTTCATAGGTTGGCAAGTATGAGACAAACATAACAATTCTTTGATGAATAAGATGTCTCTATGTGAAATATCTAAAAAGATATGGCTCAAGTTTGACAATAACAAAATTATGATGAACAAAGTGTTACTCTCAATTCTCATGCAGTTCAAAACAAGTGGCCCATGAGCCACATTGCTCACCTAAGGAAGATGGACTACCAAAGTTTCTTGGTAGTCAAAGGAAATACTGGTACATACTGGAACTTACTCCTTAAAGATTTTGTTTTTACGAAACTAATTTTTAACTGGAACTTAAAACAAACGAGGTCCCGTGTCACAGTAGGCGTGGCACGATAAAGAACCCTGCTGCTTAATGCCATCAGTGCAACTCACAGGCATAATTTCTGCACCTTTGCCTATAGCTGGTGACGTCTCGATATAAGTGAACTATTCTTGACTGGGACGTTAAACACCAATACTCCACTCCCAATTATTTAACAAGGTCAAGGTAGATTTTTAACTAATAATATTGCTTTTGCTGGATGCTAATTAATAAAAATATTGCGAAACAAAAAAACCCGCTTCAATAACTTTATTGCAGTGGCGGATCCAGCGGGGGGGCACAGGGGGCCCGTGCCCCCCCCCCCCCAGTTGCCCCGACTTTCCCCCTCTCTCACAGCTAATTGTTAATCAACCAGCGTAATGGCCAGTTAAGTAGTGATACTGATTAATTAATTCGTGTACACAATCAGGTGATGATGTAATTTACCAGTTCGCTGAAGCATGAAAGAGTCCAGGTACTGACCATGGTCTTAGGTGATAATGTCATTTACCTGATCGCTGAGGCGTGAAAGAAACCAGGTAATATCAGGATAGTCCGACTAATCAGCCCACTAAACCCCCATTTTAATTTTTTGACTTTTTGGAGGTTTGTGGTCAGACCACAAACCTCTAAAAAGTCAAAAAATTAAAATGGGGGTTTAGTGGGCTGATTAGTCGGACTACATACGTGAATTCATCAAATTAAGGGACATGACCAAGAGAAAGAGAGAGAGAGAACTAATTTTTAGCACACAAGATTATCTTTTTTGTATATTTTTATAGCACGATGTTCTATTTCCATATAAAAGTCCAAATTTTTGTACAATTTTAGTACATTTTTATTTTTAATTCGTTTTAATGGGAAAAATCTGTCTCATTTGACTTTTTATTCTATTCGTCCGTTTATCGGATTTACGGAACAAATCCGTCTAAAATAATCTGTTTTTATGAATGAATGTTTTTTTGTTGTTTTTTTTCAAGATTTTTGTGTTGCACCTTTAATGCGCATTATACAATGATGAAACTGACTAACTAGTCATTTTAAAACTAATAATATAACAAAATTAACTTGAAAGTTCAGATGGATGTCCTACAATTCATTTTAAACAAGCCAGTGTGGAAAAGGGGTGGTGGTAGTAGACCTACCCCTTCGGTATATGTAGCAGGCAGGTCAGTTGGTGGAGTGCTTGCTGCGTAAGTCAAGGAGGTCGAGGGTTTGGTCTCTGGTCAGGTCTGACCCAAGAATTGAAAAAGTGTAGTGACTGTTCGCTCGACATTAAAAAATGAATGCGGGTCTTTCGAACAAACCTTAAAAATCGAGGTCCCTTGTCACGGTAGGCGTGGCACGATAAAGAACCCTCACTGCATAATGCCATCACCGCAAAGCACAGGTAAATATTTCTGCACCTACACCTATAGCTGGTGACGTCTCGATATCATATAAGTGAAATATTATTGACTTAGAAGTTAAACCCCATTAATCAATGATCAATCAAACTTAGGACCGGGATTTAATCAGAAAGACTTTCCACTGATGAGCTTTGTTTATCAACCAAACTAGATCACCCAGATCACGTTCATCCATTTAACGACCAAATTAAATCAAAACACTGGTATCCCTCTGATGGATCGACGTATCGATCTACGACTTCCAAAGGTCGAACAAACTCCTTTAAAATAACGCAAAAAAAAGAGTCGGCCTGGATCTGCAATGCACAACTACACCTCGACAGATAAAAAGACCGACAATACAAGTTTCCGACGGCGAGAAATTTCGACAGGACAGTTGATAGAGATATTATGAACTCGCCGACACTTATAGCCACCTGCGTCAATATTACAATTTTTGATAAAAAGCTAGACTGATTAGTTCTTTGACTGGTTTAGATCCACTTTGAATGCGAGGTAAAAAGGACGCTCGACAGTGTTCAAGATGCAGGAAATTGCACCATTTGTACTAAAAAAAAGCGAAATTTTTCTGGGGGAGCATGCCCCCAGACCACCCTAGCAGGTCGTGCCTTTGGCGCATACTTGTCCCCCCCCCCCTTCACCAAGACTCTGGATCCGCCCCTGTATTGTATAATAAATTTTAATATTATTTTGTAATATACTACTTGAGTGTATATCTTTGGACTGTCCCAACATGTTCCGAGCGTAATGAGTCAATGATGAATTCTGTATTTCTGAAAAACACGCCATCTTCGTTTTATTTCGCATGCGCATCTTAGATTCTGCACTGTTTTATGGGCACCAACTCGAAAAAAGGTGCAATCGACACGCTGTTCTGTGATACTTCATTCGCTGGAACATGTTCCCGACGAACCAAAGAAATACACCACTTAACTTTATGACTTACCTTTTTTCCCCTCCGGACGACATTACTGCAGCAGTCTCAAACAACCCGCCATTTTTATGGTAACCGTGCGCCGCCTACCCGGATTGCGGGAAAGTTATAGAAGCATTGTGGGATATTAACGAAAAGTGAATGGCATGGCGGTATTCGAAATTTTCTATAACTATACAAACATTGTGGGATACTTTTCCAAAAAAAATTGTGGGTCACTAATCACACCTTTTGTGCACAAAACACCATTATTAAAAAAAAACAGCTGCGCTGTGCCCTTTTTAGGAACATGGTTTATGGGTCATTATATAGGTGACCCACAAAACGCAAAATGTCCCACAACGTGGGTCTCAAATACACAATATGACCCACAATCCGGTTGAAAGATAACTATATATATATATATATATATATATATATTATATATATATATATATTTAAAATCTATTTTATTTTAATACTGTAGTTTTAATAAAAACGCATTTTAAATTTCACAATTATATGGCAGTGTGTAAAAAGACTTAATAAAACCTACATAATACATAAGCTTCTAACACATGAATTATTGACTCAGGGATATTGCATGCATATGCTAATCAAGCCCTGAAAAAGTTGTATGACCGTCATCGCAATATTGTTGATATGCATGATGTCAATTTAACCCTAAATTATTCTTGATATAATTGACGGTCCAAAGTACCATGTTCCTGGCATGGAGGTTGTAGCAGCTAAACAAACAGGAGGTGCTTACCTTTCCTGAGCACCCGGTCTCTCTTCCATGGTGGAATAAACTTTATTTGACAGTTTCAAAGTTTTTTTTATGGGATTGTGATTTGGACATGGGTGGGTATGTTTGTTTCTGATAAATAAATGTTAATTTTTATATGTATCCAGACACAGCGATTTCTACCAACTTCAATATCCAATGGTCTACAATTTACCAGCAGATGGTGTTCAAAGTTGAAACTCAAGTTTGTTAACCTTGAACAACTTCAGCACGTTTCGATCACCAGAATATAAAGGTAAAAAAACACCAGTAAGTTTGTCATTGATAGATCGATATATCGATACATTTTTAGTATCGATATTAACAAAAATGACTACCAGTTCATGGCTAAGGTTGGAGTAGTCACATGAGTCAATGATACATAGATTAAACATGATGTAAATGCATTATAAATACCACCCGCCATTTTAATATATCTTACAACCAACTGACATACAAAACAGTTCATATTGTATTGGAAACATTTAAGATGACTCCAGACATTCCAAATATTGGTCAACAAAAAGACTATTATAATCACTTACAGTTGATATATCGATATTGAAATTCTCATTAATGACAGTTCTACCCCCAAGAAGCTGTCCGTGCGCCTTAGAAAATAAGAGCTTCAAACTAAAAATCAATCAAGGAATATGTGCACTTTATATTCGTCGAGAGTTAAAAATAATGTACACCGTCGTCCAAAATAGGTAGAAAATCAAGCATATAAACATTAAAGTTTAGAATTATGTTTTAATAAATTGAACAATATTGATATTGATTTTAAGTTCCGAAACAATTAGTTTTCATTCTATACAAATATATAAGTAAAAGGATAATTTAAAAACAGTTAACCTATTTTACCTTGTCACGCTTAAGTAATCTTTAAAGAGAAGCGAATCATGTGATAGATACCACTACGTCAATGTAAACACAACAAAACGTTACTAAAGGACTTAAAATCCGCCATGTTACGAGCAAGCAGTGCCCGAAAAGCTCAGGTGGCTGTAATTCCAAAAACTATCACTTGTGATGAACACGGAGAAAAGGTGAACCTTTTTTGTGAAAATTGTAACAATTTGGTGTGTTCTGATTGTATTGTTGACAAACACAATGGACATACATTTAAACGTGTAAACGAAATCGTCAGTGAAAAACGAAAGGAATTAACTAAAAAGTTAGATCAACTGAAAACTAAAACAGTACCTGAAATAAGGAGGTTATTGGATAAAACAAGACAGAGAAAATCCGAACAACAACAAAACGGAAGAGATTTGACTGACTGGATAAACAGTAGAGCTGACGAACTGGTATCAGACGTAAATAAGGCAAGGAAAGAAGTTCTACAGGAAATTAAAAAATGTCAAAAAGAGGACCAAGATAAGTTAGATAAACATGAACAATCTCTAGAGGAGATTTTAAATGAAACAGAATCAACCATTGTCCAATATACAGATCTAACGACATCCGAAGCAGCCAGAATTATTAAAATTGGTTTAGAACTCGATACCAATGAATCTGTGATTGGAAAGGAAATTTATGAAATTCCGATAGTAAATCGGCGAGTTATTCTTCCGGGAAAAGTTGTCAGTTTCCGAGACGTCTTAGGTCGATGTGTACAAGAAGAGAATAATATAAATGGAACAAAACTGGAGGTATTTTCCCAGTTTCAACTCAAAGACAAATCGGAAATTAGATCGATCGCTATAACAGATTCAAATTCAGCATGGGTAGCTTCATTTAGAGCGACTGATCTGAGATTAATAACTAAAGCAGGGACAGTCGGAAAAACAATTAAGTTACCCGTAAACATCATCGACCTCGCCATCATGGAGGACGGAAGTTTACTTGTTGTAAATAATGGGAGGCCAAACGTGATAAACAGGGTTAACAGTAATGGAGTAATAACTAAGTTTATTGACATGTTACCTCTCAAGCCAGTATGTGTCTCTATATCATCCTCCGGACATATTTATATTGGCATTGTCGATTCTTTCAAATATGCGCTTAATAACAATAGCAACAGATCTGTTATGAAGCTATCAATGGATGGTACTAAACTAAAAACATGGCAGTTGGATGAACGGGGAGAAAGAATATTCACGAGACCTAAAAAAATACGGATAAATATAAACGGCGACATCTGGGTGCTCGATAGAACAGGCCACATAATCGGACGTATTGTCGTGTTGGACTCTCAGGAAGACCAAGTCAAGTTTATTTACAATGGAGTCAAAAATAACAAGATAACTCTCAATTTCACCCCAATTGATTTAACTGTTGTTGGCGATGGCAAAATGTTGGTAGGTGATAGAAACAATCACGTTGTCCATGTGTTAGATGAAGATGGGGTCCTTTTACAATTGATCGATTCACAGTATCTATCGGGATTAGGTCGAATTTCATCTCTTTGCTTTAACTGTAAGGAAAATGAATTATGGGTAGGAAAGCATGACGGTCAGGTTCAGGTGCTGAGATTTACTAGTGTTGCAAATAAATAAATAAATACATTGCAATAATCCATATGCTAAATAGTTCTAACAAATAAATAAAAAAAATCATTAAACTATATGACAATTTGCAAACCTTTACATAAAGAAGAATGTGTTGTTAGGTACATGCATTATTGTGGCTTTATGGTGGTCTCGGTCAGGTATGGCATATGATATGGATTTCACCATGTATTATTCTATATGTATTATATTTGTTGTATTCCGAACTCTATTTAATTCGGACTTTATTATTATGTGATAAAAAGACTTTATCTACTAGAGGTTTACAAAATAAAGAAAAAAATCGGATTAATCAATATGACAGTTTTTAGGCCTTTACAAAAAGTACAATGTGTTGTAAATAACGACTGAATTTACTTGTTAGCTGCATTCTTTATTGTAACTGTATAATATATTTGTTGTAATCTTTAATTCGACTTTATTATTGAATACGACTTTATCTACGAGTTTATCTACTAGATGGGTTCAAATGATTATATATATTTCTTTATTCAGATAAGTATTTTGAGCTCAAGGCTCATGTTACAATCATTTAATAATAAATACAATTTTTACGTGTAAGTTGGCAGACGTTAATGTAGTATTTATACAAGGTTTACACCTTATCATACATTCAAATGATTAACATTGATTACATTGTGTTTGCTAACGCATGTAAATAATTAATGTAAGGAAAATAATAAATAAAAGAAAATAATGTACTGTTTATAATAATTTTAATCCAATTCTAATTATTTTTTTATTATGTTATTATTTTTGGGATTTGCTTATTTTTTAATTGTTTTGTTTATCTTTAATTGATTTTTATTTCATTTGTGGTTTTGTCAGTTTTCAATCAATACTCTAATATTGAAAACTAATTTTAAATAGAATTATGTGTAGGAAAATAAAATCCACATGGAATGAGTTAAGGAATAGGCAGTTGTATATCGTTCTGACCCACGTCTGATACATCATTTTGTTTATCATACTTAGTCTTTTTTTAATATATTATATATTTTTATCAATCGTTGAAAACGGTTTCGTACAAGTGTCAAACGGTGAATTTAGATGACATCTTAATATGAGTTTGATGTCAACATATTTTAGTTACAAGAACTGCATGTTAGTTAATCACCATGCAGATATTTGTTTGTCGGTTGGGAGAGTTTAGTTGAGTAATGGTGTTTAACGTCCCAGTCAAAAATATTTCAAATATATGGAGACGTCGCCAGCTAAAGGCGAAAGATGCAGTGCATGTACTTTGCGCTGATGGTATTATAAAACAGAGTTCTTTATTGTACTAAGCCTACCGGGACACGGGACCACGATTATTTCAAGTCTAGTTTTTATTTGCTATACTAGTCATTTTATAGTACCGAGTGCTTGGCGAAAGAACACTATCTACCGACTTTAAAGTTTTGGGTAAGACCCGTTCGGGATTTGAGCTCACGACTTCCTACTTACGGAGGAAGCACTCTACCGACTGAGATTCGTAATTGTTTGTTGGGAGAGTAGAATCTGCCGCCTTTACCCGGTTTTTGCATTTTAGAAGCGGAGCTGGTTTGGTGCTCCCATGGTCCCTTAGGGACGTATAATATTTTGGTCTAACGGACCACAAAATGCAGTGCAGACTTTTACAAAAGTTTAAAATAATTAAGGAATAAGTGTAAAGTTGATAGCTCGTCTTTGGTACTCTTTAATTATATTTTGTTAATGTTAAACATTCGACAGATACTGTATGATACTCTATTCATATGAATAGCCAGGATTTATTGATTGAATGTTTTACGTCTCAGTCAACAATATTTCACGTGAATCGATATCTCACCAACTATAGGCAAAGTATAAGAAATATTTACCTTTGCGGTGCGTTTAGGGTAATGTGGAGGGAAAGTTCTTTTATGTGCTATGCCTGCCGTGACACGGGGTATGAGTTTTTAACTTCTCTTTAGAAGGAATTCTTGAATTTCATTTCTAAATGTAGAGTGTTTGACGAAAGAATAGGACCTAACTATTTTCAAGTCTTGCTCAGATCCCGCAGAATTCAAGAATAAGACTACCCACATTCAAAGCAAGCACTGAGCTACCGTAGTGGTCCTGTGAATAGCCAGGAAACATGTACTTAGAATAGTAAATTTGACTGGTTCTTCAAGTTCTGTTTCATATTTAGACTGATACTTCAATAATGACATCAACGAAAGGCTACATCTGAAACTGTATGAAAACGTGATGACCTCAATTTTTCTTTTTCCAACTTTTCCTTCTCCTGTTGATGGTGCATTTGTTTCACATTCAATACACTATGGTAGAGTTTATTCATACTAAGGGAACTTTTACAACGAAACAAACTCCTTTTTGTTTAATTTTGAAAATCAATCATACTAACCCATGTCGGAATCACAAGCCAGAAGCAAAGTGTAAACTTTGAAACTAACAAGTTCGGTTAAACACGGAAAACCTCCACCAGAGAAGTGATGACGGATGCTCCGTAAAGATAAACACCTCCTGTTTAGCGTGCTACACCCGCCACACAGAGACATTAAACTTATTAACAATACTTTAATGTACGAAAATCGTTATTTTATTCTCACAGGTAAACAATGCAGTTTGACACTGTACCACGTGATACCTCCTTATATTTGCGCGGAATATTTCTATAGGATTATGAAATACATGTTATACCTGTTCAATTATCTCGTAGAAAATGTCGTTTTACAAGGAATTGGCGACGTAAATGTTTTGCAACACGTCCTGCAAAATCAATTAGGAGCGACTAGCATGTGGTACAGAGGCGAACTACGTTCCCAATACACACTTACTGTTGATATGTCGTCACATTTGACACTACCCAGCAATATCCCAAGTGTTGGATTTTAATACTAGAATTTGAAATCCATTGTCGTAAAAAGTAGATATTTGTGACTCCCCATTGCCAAATTTTTGTCAGTTGAAATGTTCTTGTAGAAAAGTTCCTTTTCAAATCGTTATATTTTACTATAATTGTAAGTTTTAGTTTTTATTTTTTAATTGCAATTATTCTATTAATTACCCCAAATAATTTGTCATTGGTGGATAGAGGGTTTTCAAAAAGGATAAATTGGGCGTTATAGACAAAAAACAATAAGTTCTATTAAGGTATCCAGCTATGATGTTGTCATTCTGTTAAAAACTTACATGAGTCTGTGAAAACCCTAGCTTTTATACAAAATAATTTAAAACTAGAGCAGTCTTTTCAGAGACAAATATTTAATAGTCAGAAGGACGGACCAACAGTCGTACACTAAATTTCTTTGTGCGACACCTTGTCTCATGTTGGTAAACCTTTGTGTCAAGTTCGATCGAAATTCATCTATAGGCATGGAAACTATGGAGGGAGCGGACACAAATTTAGACGGGTGTGCAGACGTTAGATGGATAGGCGGACGCTAGGGTTATTCCTATATAACCCATGAAGTTTACTATGGAAAAAACAACGAACTACTGTGGCAAACTATTGTATTATAAACCCGTTTTTAGGATGAAATTACAACTTTCAATGGCCAAACCAATGATATACTATATGAATTCTATTGAATAAGGAAATTCTATAAGGCCTGTCTAAAAATTAACAAAAAGATATCGAATTTTGTGCCAAATTAGCAGCTAAAATAGGATTTTTGTCATTGACCTAAAAATCTTACAATGTCTCTAGGTTGTTGATCGGTCACTAGCAACTTTAATCCGTGTCTAGGCTACTTGGCAGCTGTGTTTCTACTCCTTTTCGTTACCTCATTGTTAAACTTTCGACAGGTCACACAAAAACCGTTTAATTTCCCTGATGGAAGTTCACATGTTTAATATGCCATTTTTCACTTCATTAGTTTTTACTTTGAGATCGTGATTAAGACATGAATTTGTATGCTTGGTTTTTGTATTTGAAGTTTTTAGTGCGAGAGTAAAAACAGGAAGTTCTTACTTATGTCGTGCATCATCAGGTTAGTTTCAAACTTAAAAGATTCTGAAGGAATGAGACTTGGATGGAAATGTATTTATTAGAACAACCCTTGAGATAAAAATATGGAGACGACGATCAATTGAGAGAAAATATCTGAAAAATTCTTGATGAGAGGAAAACAAGAGATAACTAACAAACTATGTCAAAACAATTGTAATAATTCGTTTAACATGAAATAATGAAACTATGTATTTGGAGTCAACTGTTTTTAAAACTTTATGAAGTACAATATGGTATGTAGTGATATAAAACACGGACTTGTAGAGGATCTTTAAATATGTTAACTTGGACATTTTCCTCCAACCAAATTTGGTGAAAATTGACATTTTAAGATATTCATATATAATTAGTTTCGCATGGTATATTACTTTCTGTGCCACTCAATAATTAATGAAGTTCATCGTTGTAGCATGTGATATCCCATAACGTTTGTTGCGGAATCGGATATGGAATCAGTTCACGTTTATCGATGAAAACGATGATACACTAGGTTTTAGCGATGTAAACTTTTTTTGAAACAGTGGTGCACGAAGGTTTAGAGGTATTAAGTGTTTTAGCGAGAAACAAAATTTGTCATTAAAATAACAGAAAATGTACAAATAATCAAAATTCTTGCAAAAATATTTGATAATTTAATAATGATTGAATGATTTTTCATGGGAAATTACCCAATAAGACATACTTAAAGTTTTCATTGACTTTATTGTCCGCTGAAATTGTTGTAGGAAAAACCCTTGAAATAATCTTTATAAATTTCTATGAATGTTTGTGGGAAATATCCTCGGAAATCGGCTTGATGATAAGTCATGAATTTTTTATGATAATATTACCCTGAATATATTATATATAAAATGACAGAATTGATAACATTTGCCCAAAAAAGGTAAAACGCTCAATTCAGGTACTATTATAAATAAGTTCAAGGGTTTTAAATAGATCTAATATACCTGGTGTTGATTTTGTATACAAATATTTCAGTTTTCTACACAGGTAACAAACGTACTTAAAATGCATTTTATTTTTTGTTTTTGTATTAATCAAGCATTGGGCATGCATAACGTGTGGTTTACAATATATAAAAATATTCTGACTATTACTGCCCCGTTATCCCCAATTTTGTAAGACCTTATAGATAAAAACATGGTTTCTATATCCGTTGCTAGAGGACACCAAATCATAAACACCAATAATTCAGTCGAATACTATTACACAACAGCTACGGACATAACATAACAATGGTCGACTTTTCGAATGATAATATTTTGCACAGAATCACTAAACAGAATAGCAATAGCCCTTTAATTGACAGAAACAGTTCGGCCCTCCATCCCCGAGTCGGTTACTTAAGAAATTAACTTTGATCGTTATCGATTTATGTGGGTGTGACACCATTGAATTCATTCAATTCACGCGTAACTCCATAGAGTTACACGCCAATACATCGATAAAAACCAAAGTTCATTGCTTATAATTATAATCATTCCAACATATATTTATTTTATTTATTTGTTATTTTTTTGTTTGTTTAATATTATATATTTTTTTGTTTGGTTTGTGATTTTATTTTGAGGAGCTCGAAAATGTATAACGTTAACAACGTGTTTTGCATTTTTAGAACACTTTTTGTATGTAAAAATAGCGCAGCCAGGTCAAAGTTGTCTTCCGCCACCTTGTATGTTTTGTGGCGTCCACAACTTTAAATTTTTTCTGACGTCAAAGGAAAGCGGAAGAAATTCTTGCGTGAAACAATCGATTCATTGAAAAATATACATATTCTTAGGCCAATATTTTATTGAAGGAACTTTATTTGGATTGTAAATATTTTTTGCATACCATCGACGGATATCATATGACAATGGTGGACTTTGCATGAGCAAATCTGTTCATAAGATAAGCAAACACGAATTGTAATAGCACTTAATTAACAGAAATATTTTTAGTTTATTAATTTAGGCGCTGGTGTTAATTGTTTAAAAAAGTTGCAAATGATTCTGTTTATATCGTTGAAAACCATATCGTAAGGGAAAGAGATTTGAAAAAAACGATAATGATGACCTAAAAGCAAAAACGATAAAGAATGCAGAATCATCTTAAATGAAATTTATGATCACATGCAGACCAATTATCAGTTATTACATGTTATCGTTTAAAAAACTTTTGAGATTTATAATCAGCAACCCTTATATGTGTTATCATATGTTGGGTTTTAATCGGCCAAGGGAAACTTGTATTTAACAATAATCGAGTATATATATACACCTTGGGAGAAAAATATTTTGATCCAAACAATGTAGCGTTACCCGAAAAAAAATAAATATGTGAAGATATATGATATTTATAATACACAATACAAATAGAATGTAAAGCTTCGCACTTCATTTGCGTAGCTCGTTTTAATTTCTAGTTCTTTACTTGATGAACTTGATGAACGAAATGACAGGCAACTCTCAATTTATTATGTCGTTGAATTTAAGTTCCAAAATTAAATTATATCGAAGTAAATCAAAAGAAAGAGTTATCCTGCCATATATTATTGATCAAAGTTAAATCAATAGTTTCATAACAACCAAAACATCTAGTTATTTATCGTGCTTATTCAAAGTATAAAGGTAAGTTAAGTCATGTGATAGATACCTATACCTCCATATAAACACAACAAATTGTTAATAGATTACATAAAAGCCGCCATGTTACGTGCAAGCAGTGCCCGAAAAGCTCAGATGGCTGTCATTCCAAAAACTATCACTTGTGATGAACACGAAGAAAAGGTGAACCTTTTTTGTGTAAATTGTAACAATTTGGTGTGTTCTGACTGTATTGTTGACAAACACAATGGACATACATTTGAACGTGTGAACGAAATCGTCAATGAAAAACGAAAGGAATTAACTCCAAAGTTAGATCGACTGAAAACGAAAACAGTACCCGAGATAAGGAGATTATTGGATGAAACAAGGCGGACGAGGTCACAGCAACAACAAAACGGTAGAGAGTTGACTGACTTGATAAACCGTAGAGCTGACGAACTGGTATCAGACGTAAATAAGGCAAGGAAAGAAGTTCTACAGGAAATTGAAAAATGGCAAAAGGAAGACCAAGATAAGTTTGAGACACATGAACAGTCACTGGAAAAGATTTTAAATGAAACGCAATCAACCATCACCAGATATACACAAGATATAGCAACATCCGAGGCAGCCAGAATTATTAAAATCGGTTTAGAACTCGATTTTCAAGAATCAGTGATTGGAAAGGAAATATATGAAATTCCAAGTGTGAAACGGCGCGTTATTCTTCCGGGAAGTGTTGTCAGTTTCCGAGGCATCTTAGGTCGATGTGTAGAGGAAGAGTCTGGCATAAATGAAAGAAAACTAGATGTCATGTCTGAGTTTCAACATGATAACAACGAAATCATTGCGATTGCTACAATAGATACTAAGTCAGCTTGGATAGCTACATTTAGAGGGACTGATCTTAAATGTATAAACACAGCAGGAAGAGTCGATAAAACAATTACGTTACCTGTAAAAATCAACGACCTTGCAATTATGGAGGACGGGAGTTTACTTGTTGTAAATAATAGAAACCCACGCGTAATAAATAGAGTTAACAATAATGGAGGTATAGCTAAGTTTATTGACATATTACCTCTCAAGCCAGTATGTGTCTCTATATCATCCTGTGGACATGTTTATATTGGAATTGTTGATGGTGTCAAATATGAACTGAATACCAATAGCAATAGATCTGTTATGAAACTATCGATGGATGGCACAAAACTAAAAACATGGCAGTGGGATGCACGTGGAGAAAGGATATTCACGATTGCCCAAAAAATAAGGACAAATATAAACGGCGACATCTGGGTGCTTGATAGAACAGCCAAAGCAAAAGGACGTATTGTCGTGTTGGACTCTCAGGAAGACCAAGTCAAGTTTATCTACAATGGAGTCAAAAATACCACGACGACTAAATACTTTAACCCGTGTGATTTAACTGTTGTTGGCGATGGCAAAATGTTAGTTGGGGATCTAAATAATGAAGTCTTTCATGTGTTGGATAAAGAGGGTGTTCTGCTACATTTCCTAGGATCAAAGTATAAATCTGGATTAGGGGACATTACATCTCATTGCTTGAACAGTAAGGAAAATAAATTATGGGTAGGAACTCTTGACGGTCACGTGCAGGTGTTGAGATTTAAATAGTGTTTCAAATAAATAAATAAATTGCAAAAATCCAGATATTAAGCGTGTCGTACAAATAAACAAAGAAACTACATTGATGCATACGAAAATTTTCAAACCTTTAAAATCTACAGGTACAACGCGCACAACAGGAAGGGAGATGCGTTATGGGTTGGAAGCCTTAAAGGTTATGTGTAGGTGTTGAACCATTAAAAGTCTCCCATATACATTGCAATAATCCTAAGACAGTTTTCAGGTTTTTTAGGAAGTATAAAAGAAAATAACGACCGATTAAACTTGTTAGGTACATTTATTATTGTGACTGTATTATATATGTTGTATTATGTAACTCTGTTTAATTTGGGCGTTATTATTATGTAAGTGATACAACTTTATCTACTAGAGGAGTGCAAATGATAACATTGATTACATTGTGTTTGCTTACGCATGTAAATAATCAAGGTAGGGAAAACAATAAATTTACAATTAATATTGATTTTATCCCAAGCTTTCTATTTTATCTTATTTTATTTTATTCGGTTTTTTAAGATATAATGATGGTAAGCAAAATATTAAACTTTTAATCAATGATAATTTTATTCCAAGCTTTCTTATTGTTTTTTTAATATTTATTGATAATAAAGTTTTAGATTTATTTTCTTTTTTATTCTGTCAATTTTTCAATCAATACTCTCATATCGAAAACTAAAAATTATATCCAGATACATAAAATTCACATACTATAAGAATAATTTAACTAATTGGTACTTTTTTGTTAGAAACAAATCTTACCCACGTCTGATACATCAACATTATATCACACTTGTCCTTTGTTTAATATATATATATCGTTGGAATCGTACAAGTGACCGACGGCGAATTTGGATACAAGCTTAACAAACGTTTTATGGAAACATATTTTAGGACTTAAGGTTTGTTGATCACCATGCCAATATTTATCTGTTGGACGAGTAGAATCTGCCGCCTATAAGTAGAGGCGTCGAATTTCAACATTTTGAAAGGGTAGCGGGCTCTGTCGCTGCGTGGCGACATATCGTCAATCAAAAAGACAGTTGACGACAGAAATAATTCGGTATAACGAGACCGCAACTTACAGTGCAGACCTGTCAAAAGTTTAATGTTAGCTAACGAATAAGTGTAAAGCAGACAACTTATCTCGGCCACTCCTTAATCATATTTTTCCAGGTGCTACCTATCGCCAGCTTTCCACATCGAAGCTTCAGCAAATACTGGAATCGTTTTTTGTTTTCTAAATGTTAATCTTTTGACAGATACTGTATATGTAAATGGAGACGGCGTTCATATGAATAACCAGGATTTATGGGTTTTACGTCTCAATCAACAATATTTTACTTAAATTGATACGTCACCAACTATAGGCATAAGCAACTTTTTACCTTTGTCGTGCGTTAAGGACACTGTGGAGGGAGGGTTCTTTTATGAGCTACGCCTATCGTGACATGGGGCATTAGTTTTTAAGGTATCTTTAGAAGGAATCATCAAATGTTAATCATACATGATTTTTGCATAACACTTGCCAAAATTCGAGAAATGTCCCAAGTATTGGATTTTAATACTATAATTTGAGATTCAGTAGTGTAAAAATTGGATGTTTGTGACGCCACATTTGCCAATTTCTGATAGGACGAATTCCTATTCAAATCGCCATCGTCCTATTTTAACTATTGATTTTTTTCATATTTTTTAAAAATTCTATTTGCCAAATGCTCTGCTTATTTCCTACAATAAATATTCATGGGTATACAGGTTTCAAAACAGTTATTGGGGTTCGCCACTTTAACACTTGATACCCTCTTTATTGCGCGTAAAACTCAATTCCAATGAATATGGAATAGTATAAGATGACACTTCCTGTAAAACCGATGCTATTTCGGGAATTTGCGATGTTGATGTTTTTCAAAACGTTCCGCACAAACGGTAAGAGTTAGGGACCTCATGGTAAAGCGGTGAACCTCCATAGGGGCTATGAACAGGAAAGCGGAAGCTCTAATAAGATACCTAGCATAGTTATAGTCAATCTTTTTGAAAGATCACGTGGATCTGTCAAAATCCTAGCTGTTAATTCGGCTGTATTGCATCTCTGGAAATTTAAACAAAATTGTAATACTTCGTCTCCGCGATTAATGTATACTTCATCTGCACTAACTAAATTAAATAAATCATACTTTATCTAAGCAAACTAACAGGAAATATAAATGTAAAGGTATACCCGCTTTACAATTAAAAGTAGTTTAGTCACATTACGCAAACAAGATGACTCCGATACACACGGTAACGGATCATGGAAATTATTGTGCAACACATCAGAATTTGACATAAATAAAAGTTTCTGAAAATTTTGATGTAACATTAGGGTGTAACACTGAGAAAACATGTAAGCCTGGTATTGTTACTTACTTCCGTGTCAGCATGCGTAAAGATGAGATACAGAGATATAAATTGTCATTCGCGGTTTTAAAATATACCTACTCGCGGGAATGAATATTTTTAATCGTGAAGATGATATATTTTTATTTCAACTACTGTAGAACTTCGATAACTCGAACTTCGATATCAAGAATACCACGGATAACTCAAAGGCATTATTTTGTCCGGATCAGGTTTCTATATAAACTATATAAAAACACAAACTTATATAATTCGAATACCCCCGATAACTCGAAGTAATGTTAAGGTGCAAAATTAAAAATTGTATGACAAACATCCTTCTAAAACTCGAAATAGTTTAACGATCATTGAAATCACAGGCTACGGTACAATCTGATTATTGTGAGGAGTAGTGGTACAGATCAAAGTTTCTGCTACCGTATTAGTTAGTGTCAAATTAAAGAATTAGTACACTATGCCGTAATGGGCGGTGTACTCCCTTAGTAAAAGTGGAGTTTTGTGCCGTTGGTGTATTTATAAAAAGCAAACATACTAATCCATGTGCAAATGACAATCTAGAAGCACCTCCTGTTTAGCTAGCTACACTCGCCACGCGTGTTATCAAAATTGAGTGAAAGGAACATGAAACTTTTGGACGTCAAATATATCCAGGGCAATCCTGGACACTGAGACATCAAAATTATCAACAATACTTTGATGACGGCCATAAAACTTTTTGAGGAACTTGTTAAGTCTAGCTTGCAATATCGCTGATTCAACAATTTATTTGTAAACAGTCTGAATATAAAACAAGTTAAATATATTTTCAATACTTTTAAATTTTTTCTGTTTTTTAAACCTTATTTTTCCAATGGTATATAATAATATATTTTTTTAAAAAGCTAAAATTTAATTTGCTATATGATATAAATTCATATTATATACTATAAATTTGAAAGAATTTTTTGAACTACATTCATTAATAAAATGAGAAAAAAACGAATAAACTAATGACCATATTCAGTACTATAATTGTTTCTTGGAGTTGCTATCTACTAGTACTTTTGGTGATCATAGATAGGGTTAAAATGTTAGGGTGCTGGAAAACTTTTGTCATTGTGCTTGGTTCCTATACGTAAAATTAAAAAAAACTTTCCAGAAATGTGCTGGATTTTATTTAATATCGACACAGAAACTTTATTAGAGGCGACTACAAATATTTATTTTACTTTAAGGTGTTGTGTTTGAATGTATCTGAGACAAACACACTAGTCCATGCTCAAATCACAATCCAAAAATCAAAATTAAAATTTTTAAACTAGCAAATTTAGTTAAAGTTAGTGAACTTCCAGAGGAAAATAAAGCCGAATGCCCCGAAATAATAAACATTCCCTGTTTAGCTAGCTACATCCATTACCCGTGAATCAATTTAGAGAATGAAATGAACATGTCACTATGGGGTGTTAGATACATCCAGGGTAATTTTTGGATCGAAACGTAAAAAATCAAATATCATTGAAATAAGATTTTAATATTCCGTTAGCAGAATTTATCAATGGAATTTAATTAAATTTTATTAGATCTAAGTAAAAAAATAATCTTCAAAAATCATAAAAAAGCAGTCAAATCAACAAATCGAAATCCGACGCTCTCATATCAATAACAACAATGTTGGAATGGTGGCGAAAATTTTGAAATATGAAACAATTAAGCTACAAAATTAATTTCCTAAACGCATAAAAATTCACGTAAAAAGCAGACAAATTAACACATCGAAATCCGACGCCCTCATATCAATAACAAGAACAATAAAAAGAATGTCTGAATTGTCATTAAAATTTTGAAATGGTAAATGACAAAACCATAAAAAACATAAAAAGAACCATTAAGTAGAAACGAAGGTTTTACCGTCTGTCAAAAGTCGTAATAAAAAACAATATTTGAAAGTTTAACGTCCTGGTCATTAATTTGAGTAAAAAAACTTAGTACCAGCTCACCTTATCCAGTCACTATAAGTATACAAAATGCAATAGGAAAGTGTTTTGAATAAAGTTTTTTCATCACAATTATAAGATAAATCTTTACCTATTAAAATCATACAATCCATGTCCGAATCATAATCCGGAAGCAAAGTACAAACTTTGAAACTGACAATGTAGGTTTAACACGTAAACTTCCACAAAGAAGTGAGGCCAGGTGCTCCGGAAGGGTAAGCACCTCCTGTTTTGCTAGCTACACCAGCCACGTGTGTAATAAAATTGAGTGAAAGGAACATGGAACTTTTGAACGTCAAATGTATCCTAGGCAATCCTGGTCACGCAGACATCAAACATGCAAATTGTAAAATTTCTAAAAAATCTACGTGAGGCTTAATGTTCAATGTAATGTTTTAGGCGGTTTCGATAAAATCAACTTGGTCCTTCTTTTATTCTCATTTTAACATTTTGAAAATATTTTTATTTTAACGATCACTTCTAACGATATATTTATTCCAGAACGGTCGTCTAGCGCTACAAAATTAAAACCATTTGAGTAATAATATGAATATCTTTCCAGAAACTTTCTGTCTGGAACTCTGTGATCACAACAGTAATTAGTACTGTCACCATCAGCTCCAACATGCCAAAGAAAATACTACTATCACCATCATTACCATTTGACTCGTTTGCATGTCTGAATCACAATCCAGATTATCAAATTTTGAAAACTTTTAATAGGACAATTTTATTATAATTTCGTATTATATGTATTCAGTCCTATTTCGTCGATTGCAGGGAAGAGTTTGAGTTTAATCAAACCATTGTATTTTTCTCTAGATAAAATACCAAAGAAATAGGTATAATTAGACGACCTATCCGTTTAAATCTGGTGCTAAAATAAAGCAGTGTACTTGTATTATGTTTTTTTATCAATCACTTCCTTCCGAAATACCAAAAGAAAACAGTTTATAAAAGGAGCAAATTTTGGGCTTCTTTAAAAATAATCACGATTGTTTCACTTTCAATAATCTTTCGTTCATTGTAACAATGCTGTTGTTTATTTGACATTTTTTCCTTGTAAATCACGCCTCCTTAAATTTTTATCACGCCCTTCAGTAATAACCGTCAATTTATATAAAAGTGTTAAAACTCTTAATCACGACTAGATCAGTTCTAAAGTAAAATTTTACGATGGATCAGTGTTGCAAATCGAAACTGGTGTTAATGCTTCTGATTTTATTTTTCGGATATAATTGTTTGTTGGTATCACCAATTCATCAAAGTGACCAACCAGGTTATACACCCTCAATGAAGTTAAATCATTTAATGAATGGGCAATTTTCGAAACTTGGTCACATCCGGAGGCGTGATGTCAACGCTGAGCACCATAAAGAAATAATCAAAGGCAACCCATGCAAACATAATGGAACATGTGAAAGTAATAAAAAACCTGGATATATCCCAATTTGTTACTGTGATAACGTATGTAGCTTTTATCACGATTGTTGCCATGACGTCAAACAACTGCCAAATCCAAATTTTGCGGTGAAAACAGGCAAAATCAAATACATGACATGTGAAACCAAAACACTTTTGATATTGAATCAGAATGCACTTGTATTTGGAATTTATATGGTGTCAAAATGCCCACCTGCTGAAGAGTATAATAATCCGAATATCTCCGATCTATGTCGGACAATGGATGTGTTTCCTGTCACGTCTGAAGACGGGTTGACGTATAAGAACATGTATTGTGCGTCTTGTCATGGTCATCGGAATAATTTGGTATGGACAATGGCATTTCATGCTATTCTCAACTGCACTATTCATATAATATCTCGCTTAAACTTGACGTTTGTAGAGAGGGTTGGTTACATTACAAAGAACTGTAAATTGTGGTTCATTCCACCAAAATCGACCGTGTATAGATTTTGTGTCAAAAGTAACATGATCGATTATGTTACTGACGAAAACAATCTATGTTTAAAGTATCAGAATCCTGTTTCCATTGATGAGACGAATAAATTAACTAAAAGATATTACCGAAATTTGCATTGTTATAAAGGCCAACTTGGTGACAAAATCTCGTGTATAGATCCACTGAAATATGCCATTTTGTTGTATGCCAAAGGTTTTAGGAATGTGGCTCTAACAGGACTATTTTATACACGACTTAACAACAGAGGGATCGGGAAAAATTGTGAAGCTAAAAAACAAGAACATTTCGTACCAGTAAGTTAAAATATTAAATTTGGTGTTTGGTTTTAAAAAGCAATAAAAAAAGTAATTAAAACATGGATTTGGGAACAATTCACTCAGTCATGAATACAAATCAATGCTAGAAAAAGCCCAAATAAGACAACGTTAGAAGACACAAACACTAACTACATTTATTTTTATTCTCAATTTTGATTTAATTAAGAAAAACCATTCTTTTTGGATGTATTCATTCGGTATTACTGTAGATCACCTTTTTTTCGCGAGTAGAAAATTTCGCGTCAAGACCATTTTCGCCTTATTCGCGAATATTTGAACTCGCGTTTGGAATCTTATTGAATACAACATATGTATGTCAACATAGAAATATCAGTGTGCTGGAAATTTTCGCGTGATAATAAAATTTGCGAATGAAATGAGTCGCGAATTTACGCGAAAATAAATCTCTCGCGAAATAAAAGTGATCTACAGTATGAATGAGAGTCAGAACTAGCATATTTAATGAACTGCGAATATTACTTACTAAATATTACTTAATGTACACATGTGGAAGAATATAATTATCTAGCTTGTTAAACAGCATACAAATAAATTGCTACTTTTGAGTTTGCATTTTATCTCAATAGTTTTGATAAACATGATGTGTCTGTATCGGAAAGTATTCTTACTATATATTAGTTCGATAGTTACATGTTATTTTATGGGGCGGGTACTACAGCTATCAAGGGTGTGCTTACACATTCCGGAGCTCCCGATATCACCTTGCTGATAAATATTCAAATGTTTAACGAGTTTAACGAAGTTTGTCAGTTTTTAATGTTCGGCTTTTCGTTTTAGATTCTACATATTTCTTATACCTGATATTAATTGGTCAGGTTGATCATTAAATTATAATTTTTTTGTTTTATTTTCATTTTGTATCTAGGATTCGTAAAATTAAAAACCCTTGTCAATATCATAGAACATTGCTCCCTACAATCCAGAACAATTTATCCAGAGGAAATAGATTAAAATAGACTATGAATATTTTACGATTGTCACGTGTTATGATTGAATGTATTAAGTTTTGAGATCTTAGCATGGATTACTTATGATTTTTGCGAAAATGATTTTTTATTTCTATCATGTACTTTAAAGTCAATCTATTTTTTTTAAAGTCACAATTATGAAATACTGAAATAAAAAATTGTATCATTAAAATAATAAATTTTTACATAAAAATAGTACATCGACATCTGCCATTGTGTTTTCAAATACTTAGGTCCTGAATTGTCATAAAATGACACATGGCAAAGCCGAAAGATTAATTATTATGTAGGAAGAAACCAAAGTCTTTTAGTTCTGTCGCATTTGTTACAAATACTAATGTTTGGGGACATCAACATATTCTCATTTTTTATTTTGCTGCGCTACAGACTGCATATGATGCACAAGATAAAACAAGATAAAACTTAATGTCTAATAAAATAAGTACTGTAAGAAAATTGATATAAACTTTCAAAATAGCTCCTCCAGCGTAAAAATATTTGAATTTGCGTTTTTAATTAAATAATTTATTAATTATAATATGATTAGTTAGTACTTCTTGATGTCTATGCATTAATAATAAAGACAGTATGCGATACAGAATTAATATGTACACGCATATGTTAACCCATATCAACAATGCTGACTTATTTTGTAAATATTTCTAATAATTGATTTTTGTTTTATAAAAGGCTTATCTATTTAGCTAGAAGTAATTCAGAGAGTTTTTTAGAAATGTTGTTTTGAATGTTATTTTATATCAGAAGTAAGGAAAAAGAATGGATACAATTTTCGGGATGGGAAAATTATTTGAAAATATATGATCATTTTCACAGTATTAAGAAAGTATTATTTACTGCTATTATTGCCAACCATAAGTTTTTAGTTTATATATGGCGGGAATGAAATAAATATAGACAGTATCAACTGCAGGGGCTTGTCTTCTAATAGAATTAAAAGATGGGGAGTATTTGAACTTTATCGCTCCTAAAATGAAATTATTCTATTGATAATTGCCCATGCTTCTTACAACCATAATCATGATAGATTCATATTCACGTTTTACATAATTTTTCGCTGATTGTAATAATTCCGTTGTTACGCTAACTTTTTGCCTGGCCACCCACACCTCCTCAAATCTTTATCACGCCCTTCAGTTGTAACCGTACCCTAAAATCTCACGTTTGTCTGGAAAACCACGCCTTCTTAAACCTTTATCACTTCCTTCAGTTTTAATCGTAAAGTTATATTAATAACAGTTTTACCTCTGAAGCATGACAAGATAAGTCAAATGTTACAATTATGCATCTGTTATGCACATTACTACCTTTAAGTTTTTGTTTTCGGATATAATTCTTTGGAGGTATCATCACTGCATCAAACTAACCAACCAGGTTACACACCTATAACAAAAATACCAATTATACCACTGAAATAAAATTTGTATTTTAATAAATAGACAATCTTCGAAAGTTGGTGAATACGGAGGCGTAATTTGAACGGTGTACATCTTGGACAAATGATCAGAAACAACCCATGTGAACTAAAAGGAACAAGTGCCGAGAGTACAGTTCCCGGATACATCTGAGTTTGTTACTGTGGCAACCTTTGTAGCCTTTACCACGATTACAAAGTTCTTCAATGGAAACAGGCAAAATAAATTACATGACATGTAAAACTGAAATATTGTTCATATCTGAAATAGTAAAAAGGGTGTTTGGAGTTTTTATGGTGTCAAAATGTCCACCTGTGGAAGAGTATATTAATCCGAATAGCTCCGATCTATGTCCGACAATGGATGTGTTTCTTGTCACGTCTGAAGACGGGCATGTACTGTGCGTCTTGTCATGGTCAACGGAATTTTTTGATATGAACAGTGGCATTTTTTGCATAAAATAACTGCACCGTTGAGAAAATATTGAATCTAAAATTAACGTTTTCAGAGAAGATTTCTTACCTCAAGGGAAACTTAAAAGATCTTGGTTCAACCCCCCCCCCCACAGAATCGGTCAGTTTTCGAATTTGTGTCAAAAGTAACGTCATCGATAATATTACTGAAGAAAACAATTTATGTTCAAAATTTCAGAATCTTGTTTCTATTGCTAAGATAAATAAAGCAGATTAAAACATATTACCGAAATATACATTGTAAAAATATTGATATCGTGTTTAGATTGACAAATATATTTCCCATGATTGGAAAGCAAAGGTTTCAGCGATGTGGTTCCGACAGGGCTATTTTACACTCGATCTACCAATCTAGGGACTGGAGACAAATTTAAAAAAGTTAAACAAAAGCGTTCTCTGTCAGTAAGTGAAACTATTAATTTTGAAAATGTGCTAACATACCCAGTATACAAGAGGTTAAAATACAGTAAGAAAAAAGAATCAATTTTTAAAAAAATATCTTGCACCTATAAACACAAGTAAATAGCTATAACCAAACATAATATTTTGCTTCCTTTTTAGAGATACTGTAGGAAATATCCAGCTGAGTTTACATTACAATATTTTCACAAACTCAAACTCAACTATGTTACTTATGTTACGATAATGGATAAAAAATAAAATCATTCTAAGAGAAAAATAATAGGCGTTATCTTACTAAACGGTGGACAGCAAACTTTTTTTTACATAATATTCCAGTTTTAGTTTAACAGCACTGGACGATCGTTTCAGAATACATTTCCCCATCAGTAGTGCTTGGACTAAAATTCAGAAAAAAATTAAAGTTGTTCAAAAGATACCCAAAGGACTAAAATGTATTTCACCAAATTAAGCTGAGGAAACACTTTGCATGAGAGAGTATACCTTAATTTTTGAGAAATTTCAAATTCTAACTAGCAGAAAATTTAGACAATAGTATATTTCTGACAATAATACACAATCATTGGATTATGAGTTCGTGACATCCTCGGAAAAACATCCACCGGCGGAGATACCGCCCCAATTGTTTAAATTACATATTATACCATTATATATACTGTCTATAAAAAAATTACAAAATCTAGGACGAGACTCAAAATAAAGGTTTTGTATATATATATATGTTTTTTACTTTGATATTAAAAAACAAAGTGAAAAATAATAATTCGAAGAAGAGGCGCAATCAACCCTGTTTTAATCACCTGTACCATCCTGTATTTTATACAGTCCTACCATCACAACATAGTTCATATATTCTTGGATAAATCCGATAGGCCACATAAACTTGCCATTAAAAGTTCAGCAATTAGTGTAGTAATCAAAGGTACACGTGTAAAAAAACGTATGGGAATGACATTGTCTTCTTTACACGATGTCAAATTTTAGAGGGTTGACAATGGCTAGTATATTTGCAGTCCAAAATTTTCGCGGTCTTCTCGAAGAACAGTATTGGATGCCTTAAAATGCAGTATTTTGCGACAGTGTTTCGTGGGGATACACTTGACTGCGAATATAGCGAAAATATAACAACAACGAAATATAAGCATCATAGAGTATTGGTGGCCAAGCCGTCTAAAGTGTTTGGCTCTCAACAATGGTTGTTTAATGTTTCAGCTTGGTTTATTTTCTAAATCTTTTTATTTTTTAATTTTATGTTTTAAAAAAGCGGTAAATTTGTTATGGCTATTTATATTTTTTGCTATTTAAAGCCATGGCGACCAAGTCTAATGTCGGGCAGAAATGTTGAATACAATTTTATATATACCTTTTGGTTAAACTTGATCGAGCACTCTTAAAATAATTTTAAAATATTTAGCCTAAAAATAAACCTCCTGAATTAACAATATTTTTAGAGATGTCTACCGTCAGACCAAAATGTGAAAAAAATCGATATTTTAAACATATTGAACTACATGTAAGAAAGGCAGAAGGATCAAAATTATTTTTACACTTAAGGTAATAAGTGAACGATAAAGCAAATCTGAAATTTAAAGAATGTTAGAATTTTAGAAGGGGGGTAAATTTGATTAACACATTTATCTGCCAATACTTTTTATTGTATCCTGTATTAACGATATTGTCGAAGGTGCTTAGTTCGCCAGCAAAAATAGCAACCAGGTTGTTGTAATTTTTACTCAAACTGTCTTAAGTTTGCAGAACTATATATAAATTTATAAGGTTATATTACAAAAGTGAACTCTTACTTTTGTATTTCACAAACTGAAAAAAAACCAAATCATAAGAAATCAATACATTGAAATATTCTAAAAACAGCAAAAATAGCAAGACTACAAAGGAAATAAAAAAAATTATAAAGTTGTTAAAAAAAACCCGAGAAAAACCAATGATATTATCCGTCAAAATAATTCAAACACTGTAGTTAAGGGTAGTTTTTTATAGAGTTTTTCAAATTTAACGGTTGAACGCATTTTTGAACGAAGGTTTTACTAAATACGACAACTTTGTATCCCCACGTATCTCGAATTTAACTTTCGCATAAGATTTAACCTGGTAGCTATGGTTTGAGAGAGAAAAAAAATTTATACTTTGACTTTTACATAACGGCGATTGATCAATTGGTTAGCATGGCCAAACCCTGGACACAAATTTAAAGAGTATCACCTGGATTATATTCCTGTCAATGAAATTGAATCAGCAATTTCAAAGGGGATGTTGAAAATGAATGCTCATGCAGAGATCCACTCACATACGAACAGATGCAATACCAAGCCAGAACCTTACCAGCCTATGGCCAGGAGAGCTAAAATCGGATCAAACTACAAAATTCAAAAGCCATTTCATGTTCATTAAAAATTACTGCTTGTTTTCCCTATTTCAGAAAAGCTAAAACGTTAAAAGTTTGTGGATTTTCAATGGAACGGGCTACAAATCAATAAATATTTTACTTATCAGATCCAAGTCTAGTTAAAAATCTTAGTTTTCAGTAAAATGCATGCATAATACCTCCTATAATGCACAAAAATATATTTTCGGTGGGTTTAAAAATGTCGGTAATTTTCATGTGACGTAGTTATGGCGAAAAATACTATTAACGGAGGTAAGTAAGTGCACATTGAATGGTAGCTAAGAGGTCGGTTTAGTTTTAAAATGTTAACAAAAATACTGTAGTGACAATTTTATCTACCGCCGACTAATATTTAAGCTAATTTTTATCATTTTTAAATTTTAAATTTTA
This sequence comes from Anadara kagoshimensis, assembly GCA_021292105.1. Taxonomy (NCBI): domain Eukaryota; kingdom Metazoa; phylum Mollusca; class Bivalvia; order Arcoida; family Arcidae; genus Anadara; species Anadara kagoshimensis. The sequence goes on from CM037867.1 coordinate 39,281,510, forward strand.
AATATTATTGTTAATGATAACAAAACGGCACATGTCAATGCGCTAATGTTACTGCATCTACAATGAATTTAATACTTTTCATCTGATGGTACATCTTTATGACATTTAAGAAATCTAAAACATCTACTAGAAAAGACTTTCGAAAAATAAAAATGTGATATTTTCAAATATATAATCAAATTTAAAATAATAAAATACATACATTAAAAACGACACGCACGTGACAGGTATTTTTAGTTAGTTGATAATAAATTCCGATAAAATCCAGCCTAATATCGAAAACTTTTTTAATTTCACATATAAAAACTCAAAATGATAATAATAGAACAAAAAATACAATATCATATGAAAACTTAAAATATGAATTATAACCACTAAACATAAAATACGCTCATTTGGAGTTATCAATGAGTTTTTACTTTTCAATTTTACTATCTTGTTGATGTAGGTATGATTTAATATCCCACCTGCCAAGGTAATATTGTAGATTACTTTTTTATCTCGAGGATTTATTAACGCGTTATTTCGCGAGGACTCTCAGACTCTCAGTCGAGAATTCAAATATCACGCGAATATTCCCAGAATCGTGAAAATTATTAAGTCAAATTTAAAACATAATGACAATCGACTATGACCGTCGTAAAAGTATGACATATTAAATCCAATAAAGTAAATCGTAAACTTGCAAGGTTCCATTGAAATTTTCATTGAACGTTAAACGGGCTTAATTAACATTTCCTTTCAAACTGTTTTCAGAAAGTCTTGAAGAAACTTCACTGTAACAAGGTTCTATTGAATTTTCCGTTTAATCACTGACTGATGAGGCTGAATTGAAAATCCCTTTCAACTGTTTACAGTGACTATGGGACATTAAGACATGATCAACAAAACAAGAAGCCTAAAGAAAGTTAGATAACTATATAACTGTCACGAAGTGGACGCGAAATTAAAGACATTTTCGGGTTTTTTCATTGCGCACCGAATCCGCGCATCCAGGGGAGACTACTCTGTTTACGTTATTGAATGTGTAAGTGGTGCGACATTTGAAATGAAGGGATATACTACAGGGGAAACGCCAAGAGCAAATTGTGTTTCGGTTTTGTTTTTTGAAACCTTCCGCGATCGAAAAGACGGGATTATTTTTTGTCAAGTGTCCGACACCGGAAAGCAATCGGTCACATTCAGTTTCGTATTTTAACGGTAAAATTTGCATGTATGGGAGAAAACGCAATATAAGCACATGTATCATAAACTTAAAATTTCGTATGTATCATAAAATTTTAGATGACATATCATACTTATAAAAAATTCGCGATTTTCTGACGGCACCCGATTTCTCTTTAAAATCAGCACGAAATTCAACTCGATTTTTAAAACTTGTACGTTTTTTGTACCATGATTATTTCTCTTTGAAATTTTGACCTAACATTACAATACTATTTTTATTTATTTCCTTAAAATATTATACCTGGCGCATAAAGTGTAGATATCTGAAAAAAGCAAAAAACCAAGAGCCTCCATTCGTCGTCAATGAAAACAAAAATGGCCGCGAGCTTAAGTGTACACTAAATTCAGTGTCGTGTTTGAACGGTAAAGTTTGCATTTATGGGTGTGAACGCATTATAAGCAGATTTGTCATGAACTTAGAATTTCGCAGTATAAAAAAATCCGAGATGACATGCATACTTACAAAAAATTTGCGATTTTCTGACGGGACCTGGTTTCTCTTGAAAATCACTGTTAATCAGCATGACTCAGTTTTTAAAACTTGTACGTTTTTTGTATCATGAATATTTCTCTTTGAAATTTTGACATAACATAACAATACTATTGTTATTTATTTTCGCAAAATATTATACCTGGTGCATACGGTGTGGATGTCTGAAAAAAGCAAAAATCCAAGATCCTTCATTCGTCGTCAACGAAAACAAATATGGCCGCGAGCTTCAGTGTACACTAAATTCAGTGTCGTATTTTAACGGTAAAATTTGCATTTATGGGTGTAAAGCAGTATCAGCAGATTTGTTATGAACTTAAACACAAGACCAACTCCCTCCTTTAAGGGTCTTTAAGGAATCCTTAAAGATCCTTAAAGATGTCCTTAAAGATCCTTAAAGACTCCTTAAAGACCCCTTTAAGGACCACCATCCTCTTTAAGGATCTTTAAGGCTTCCTTACAGATCCTTAATGGAACTGAAATTTTAAGGATCTTTAAGGAGGCTTTAAGGATCTTTAAGGATCACCCTGACATACACATGTATTTAAATGATATAATGGTGTTTTTTCAACCACCCTGAATTGGCTAAGGATGCACCATTATTTATTTATTTATTTATTTATTTATTTGGTATATATTACACAAAAATAATTGGAGAAAAACGCGATTAAAAATAAATGTCCGGTGATAAAATTTCATGATTGTTTTCAAAGAAATTAATTAATTAATTAATTAATTAATTTATTTATTTTTTATTATTATTTATTTATTTATTCATTTATTTATTTTTATTTATAATCTATACTGCTCCGATTATTATGTACCAGCTCTAAATTGATTCAATGTACAACTTCTTATTTATTTATTTATTTATTTATTTATTAATTAAACTAAAAAAAAGTGTAGTTTTGACTATTTATCATTATGGATTTATACCCATAGGTAATAAACAGATCATGGTTCCTAATTGATGATCATCAACATTTCCCAGGTATCTCATCAACAACTTACCTAACTAATTGATAACAGAAGCAAATTCAAACTCATTTTAACCAGACGATAGTATATTCTACCTAAAAAATTTACCGTATGTTGTTAATCTCTTTAATTACCTAGATGGATTTGAATTTTAATGGAATCTGATGATTAATCTACATGAGTAGTAATGTTAGGGATACTTTAGATACTTTTTACCAATTGTTATTTGTGTGTAAATAAATAAATAAATAAATAAATAAATAAATATTTTTAAAAACTTTAATAAGTATATAAAATAAGAGAGAGAGAGAGAGAGAGAGAGAGAGAGAGAGAGAGAGAGAGAGAGAGGACAGTGCGAAGACTTGTACATCATCAGTTTTTAAACTACCATTATTTGATATTTCTTATTTATGACCTTGAAATGTGCATTCATATAAATAAATAAATAAATAAATAAATAAATAAATTATCATATAAAATAATAAATAAATAATCAAATAAATAAAAAATAAATAAATAAATAAATAAATAAATAATCAAATAAATAAATAATCAAATAAATAAATAAACACTCATATAAATAAATAAATAAATAAATAAATAAACCACAATTTCATACACAAAACTGGTAGATTCATTTGCACTATCTTCTTCATGTAATAATTTCTCGATCGATCCAGTAAAATAACTTGTATTCTCTGATAAAGTTGTTTATGGAGAGAGAGAGAGAGAAAGAGAGAGAGAGAAACTCGGAGCTGAGAGTTGTCTATCGGAACTTTTTCCCACAAGCGAAAACTATAAGCATGATTTTCTTATCACAGAATAGGTCCGCAATCCAAGTTAACGAATTTCGGGCTAATAAAGTTGTGATTTATAATGAAACATTTAAAAGAAAAAAACATTTATATCATCGGCATTTATTTTAAGTTAATTATCGTTTTAATTTGTTTTCTTGCCGAAAATGGGATTCTCTGTGTGTTTCCGTTTCATTAATAATCCTAGAACTGACAGCCTCAATATAACTAGCAAAATCTTGATCTCACTGTCTTGGTTCACATCTTTAGGGAAAATCTAGTGTGAGAAAACTCGCTTGTCGAATATTGGTTCTAATCTCAATGCACTTCGATTTCTTTCACTATCCTTGAACTTAAAGTCTCTACACAAGACTATACAATTTTGTTACAAACTGACAAAATATTAAACTGGGACAGGCCATAATCTCAGAAAATTTGTCAGTTCGCTCAGGTTTTACATTCTTGGCCATTCTAGAATTCTTATTCATTGAATCAAATAATGATATAAGTGAAATAATCTTGACACAGGAATGAAACTCTATACTCTGCTATCCCGTTATCCTGATTATGTTGAGAAAAAAGTAAAAAAGTTTTCTCCAGAAATAAATCAAACGGTGTTGTTCAAACACAAAAAGATATTAGCAGTCTGCAGCTGACGGAATATTGTCATATCTAGGAGAGAATGAGAGAGAGAGGAGAGAGAATTTGGATTTGCAGTGTCGTGTACTTTTTTCGTTCTGTTTAAAAATAATTCAAAAATGGTAAATCGGTGTCAGATCCAGCGGGATGGAGGTAGGTGGGCGGGGAGGGGGGAACCCCAACATTTGCCCCTGCTTTCCGACTTTTTTCCCTCTCGCTTACCGCAAATTGTCAAGCAACCAGTGGATGGACCAGTTAATAAGTGGTACTGATTAATTAATTCGTGTATAGGTAGGTAATTGCAATCAGAGGATGATGTAATGTACCAGTTCGTTGAGGTATGAAAGAATTCAGGTAGTGCTGACCAGTCTTAGGTGATAATGTTATTTACCCGATCACTTAGGCATGAAAGAACCCAGTTAGTATTAGTAAATGACGTTAATTAGTAATACTAATTAAGACACTTCTGTCTTGTCAGAAAGCATGAATTTTAAAATGGGCTGTTATCAGTACTTCAAAAATAATTCTTATTCAAGGACAGATTCCATAAAGAGTGATTCCATTAATCATAAATGAATATTGGGACCAAGGGCAGGGCCCAGAGAGAGAGAGAGAGAGAGGAGAGAGAGAGCTAATTAGAATGGTACATTTTTAGCACATAAGATCTTTTTGTATATTTTTATAGCGCAAAGTCCTATTTTCATATAAAAGTCCCAATTTTTGTACATTTTTTAAAATTTTTAATTGGTTTTAATAGATAAATTCCATCTCATTTGACTTTTTATTCTATCCGTCCGTTATTGGCTTTATGGAACAAATCTAAAATGATAAGTGCTATTTTCTGGTAAAAATGATTCTTGTGTGTTGCACCATTATACTGATTATTTAGTATAATAATGTAATAATTTAATTAATATAATAAAATTAACTTGAATGTTCAGATGGATGTCATAGATAATTTTAAACAAGTGTGGAAAAAAGGGGAGGAAGGAGACCTTCCACTTCGGTAGCAGCCAGCTCGGTAGAGTGTCGACTGTCCGCTCCAGAAGTGGAAGGTCGCGGGTTTGGTCTCTGGCCGGGTCTGATCCAAAACTTGAAAAAGGGTAGTGACTATTCACTCGGATCCGCTTTTGAGTATGACAATGGTAATATTTTTTTAAACAGTTTTACCAGATTTATAACAGTAGGACATGTCGCTAGTTCTACTGTTTCAATTTGTAAAGAGTACTATTATTATAATGTTTAACATGTGCACCCCCTTCTCTCTCTCTCTCTCTCTCTCTCTCTCTCTCTCTCTCTCTCTCTCTCACCGTGAATTGAATTAATTTCTGAAATTATTTTATTTAACATTCTCACTGTTTCCCTCATAAAACAGTCATTTAAGTTAAATGCGAGATTTTGAAGGATAGATTAAGATTATAATAAATTATCATTAAAACTCGTCCTTCCATTTTGAAGATTATTAAATGTCGCTGGTACAATATTATAGTTGTTTATCAAACAAGGAAATAAGTATTGGTATTACAACAAAAATGTAACTAAATTATAAAAGACAATTTTAAATAAAATTTACTTAAAATTATTGTTTTAATTTCAAGAATTATTGAAATATTTTACTAAAAAAGCAGTAGTATGATTAAGATTATACAAATAGGAATGGATATCTGATCGATAATTGATCTTTATAAAAGTGATGTTTGCCAGTCAGATAAATAAGTGTATTACAGGTAAAGGTTTGATATGCCCGTCTTCCTTTGATCAGAAATCTTAAGTCAGTTAAATTAACCTAAAAATTATTTCTCTCAAGAATGAAAGAGCAAACTATAATAATAATAATAATAATAAAATATTTTTTAAATGGAGTAAAACATTTTATTTATATATTTTATTATTAAATCTGAAAGATTTAGAGCTAGTCACGTGATCCTTAGGCTACCGGGTACTAATATAGTTTAAAAATATAAAATGCATATTCATGTCTTCCATGGCCTAATGGATAAGGATGAAGAGTCAGGAAAGGATGTAATCTGGGGAACTAAGGGTAGTGAGTTCAAGTCCCGCTGCGAGCGAAATTAGATAAGTAAATTGTTATAAATGATGTTAAATAATGTGTTCTTCTTTATTTGTGATTTCAGGACTACTTGCAAAACAACCATAATTAGTATAAATTGATAAAGAAAAATGATTAAATAAATAAGTTTTTTTTTATAAATTAACAAATTTTATAAATAAATAAAAAAAAAATAAAAACAAAATAAAATAATTTTTTTTAAATAAAACAATAAAATAAAATAAAAACAGTGTAAGAGTATAATAAGTTAAATAATTATATTTAACATCACATTTATATAAATTTAAAATTTAAAAAAAATGTAAAGAAATTTGTTTTCTGTGTTAATTAAACGAATCCTTAAAGATCCTTAAAGCCGCCTTAAAGATCCTTAAAATTTCAGTTCCATTAAGGATCTTTAAGGATGTCCTTAAAGAGACCTTAAAGACACATTTAAGGTCCTTAAAGACCCCTTAAAGATCCTTAAAGCCCCATTTAATGAGTCTTTAAGGGGCTTTAAGGATCCTTAAAGGTGACTTTTCTTCTTGTGAAAATTACGCATGTATGAAAAAATTCTGGATAACACGCATACTTGCAAAAAAACCTCTATTTTCTGACGGCACCTGATTTCTCTTAAAATCACTGTAGCCTAATCAGCATGAAACTCGACTCGATTTTTAAAACTTGTACGTTTTTTGTACCATGGTCTTTTCTCTTTGAAATTTTGACATAGTATTACAATATTATTGTAATTTATTTTAACAAAGTATTATACCTGGTGCATGCGGTGTCAATATCTAAAAAAAAAGCAAAAAACCAAGAACCTTCATTTGTCGTCAATGAAAACAAATATGGCCGTGACCTTCAATGTACTCATACATTGTACATACATCTGACGTAGTGACGTCAATATCGTGTTCCGCTTCATCACACAGTCGAGTCATGACTGTTGCATGCATTATCGATTTTTCTACCTACATGCACTGTCAGCTGCCCAGCATGTTTACATATTGCGCTGACTTCTAACCGTTACATGTTGCAGGGATCCTACCATTTTGAGGTCCAAAATATAGGAAAAATAGGAATGTGGCATCAAAATTATAGGCGTTTTATAGAAAATTATAGGAGTTTCTACTAAAATTATAGGAATATTTTTAAATAATTTGCACAATATACATATAATATAAATACATCCATGCCCATGGCCTCTCCTACAGTCATTTCTGTTCCCCCTTTTACTAACAAACATAAAATATTGGCAACTGCAATGTATACTTACTGGTTTAAAAATACATAAACGTGAATGTTGTTTCATATATGTACTAAATGCAAGAAAATGTCCTCATTCTGAATTCCAGTAACAAATATCATGATAGGAAAATATAAGAAAAGGGTAAAAAAATTATAGGAAATACAGCCCAACCTGCCCTCAAGGCCACATCTATATAATGGTCACCTGCCTATAAAGGCCAGTATCCTAATTGTTCTTTATTCATATTATTTGAACCTGTATACAAAGGTCACCTGTCCATTAAGGCCACTTTTACTGGTTCCTTTGAGTGGCCTTGATAGACAGGTTTAACTGTGTAGGAAAACATAGAAATGGTAGGATCTCTAATGTTGACCTCCACTAAAAGCAATATGTCTTGCTGGTCCAAATAATCAGCATTAATGTGTGTGTGTGTGTGTGTGTGTGTGTGTGTGTGAGAGAGAGAGAGAGAGAGAGAGAGAGAGAGAGAGAGAGAGAGAGAGAGAGCATATGTGTGATGGGAGGGTAGGATTTGAGGAATTTTAAAACTGCATGATTATGTACAACATATTTACCCATTACAAGCCATATGTGTTATATACATGTACATGAGTAGTCTACTACAATATTTGACTTATTTCAAACCAACACCAGAATATGCAGGTGTGCAATAAAGTATTTATAAATTGAAAATGAAATAATGCATACATAAATAATTAGAATGCTGCATCAAAACTAACCAAAGATAAATCTCATTTTTTTTAAATTTTAAAATTAATTGTACATGTGAAGTAGTCATGGACTTGACATTTTAATGAGGGAAAAAGCATAAACTATATAATGTTGAGGCAGTGCTTGTGAAAAAAATATTCATTAACTTGGGTTTGAGCTTAGCTGTGGATTAACATCTTTAGACATTGCTTCAATATTTCATATCACAAAATTTCATATATATATATATATATATATACATGTATTTTAGTTGTGTAATTTCAGTGTTCAATCATGAATTTTATTCTTTCCTGGTCATTTTCAGCTTATGAGGGTTAATTTGAGGTTGAATGTTACACAAATGAAAGTGTAAATAAGATTTACATCAAATACTTATTATAATTCCACCTCAATTTAGTTTATTTTATATAATTTAATTTTAATACTAATTTTACCAGTCTAAAAATGGGTTTTATCATAATTATAAATGAAAAAATGCACAAGTCATGAGTTATCAGTGAAAACTTGTTAAATCCATGGACTGAAACAAAATCAGCAAGGAATAATATAACTACCAGATGTAAAATAAGGTGTTTGTTGCTGAATAAGAGAAAGTTTATAAGTGCCTTACATTGCATGTCCAAATTTCACAAAAAGTGAAATCATTTTTCATATTGAAATAATCAGTATGGGGGTCTTTCTCTGGTTCCATACTTGTTCATCATCTGAATTAAATGGCAACTTATGATGGGCCATGTTAGCTTAAATTTGAATTACTCTGGCTTTTAAGTCAACATCAGATGATTGACACATGTATTGTTGTAGGTATGGTATGTCTATGTGTTTGTAACTCACATCTAAACACATCTGTCAAACTAAATTAACAAAGTGACTTTAATGCCTTGGCTCAGTTGTGGGTGTTGAATCAAGATTATAATGGACAATTTGCAATGTTTTAGACCTATCTGTTTATGGTTTCAGTTAAATTATAATTATTTTCATTTCATTATTTAGCAATTTCAATTATTACATTAGCAAAAAGATGCTGTCTCCTCTAAAGTTTTAGAGCAAAAACAGTAGAGCTATCATGTGCTACTGAAATAATATTCAAATGTTCTGACTTTGAATGCATTATTTTAATAAAAATTCAAATTATTTTAATCATCACATGACAATTTCATAAAAATTCAATAGTAGCACATGCCAGAGCTAATTACAATAAAAATAACTTAGTAGCTTAGATCATAGATGTATGTACACACTGTATGAGTCCAGTTTTTATGCAAATTTTCAATTTGTATAGGATTTCAAATGAATTTTTTTCTGTTAAAATTTGATTAAACAATTAAATAGGACTGTATAATAAACCATGAGTTCATGCTTTGTACCAAAGTAAGGAAGGCGGGGTTTTTATTACATTAGAATTTGAAAAAATATATAATTAAGACCAGTGCCAATCTTGTGATGAAATTCAAAATGTACATATTTATGAATTGAGAGCTAAATCTAAGTTGAAAGATGTTCCTCATCTAAGGAATATTTTATGTAGAAATCCAAACTCCTGGTCAAATATTAATGGTAAATATTTTGAGTAAACCCATTCCCTATGTATTTAAAATAAAATAAATAAAATAAGACAGTTGAATGTTATTTAGCAGCCAAATAAATTGAAGGCCTACAAAGCATACAGGCCAATGTGTCCTGAGTACATGCAGGCCAGTGTATTGGTATCCATGCAAACTTCATATATTCAGCGGTAACACAAATCAATCCTGCATGTTATATGGTGTAAAAACCATGACTACCATGTACAAAATACAAAAGGGTCATTCGGGAATGCAAAAAGTAACTTTGAGGCGGTGACGGCACTTTTCTAAGATGGCTGCCTGAAAGTAGACCCAAATTTCCGGCAAAATCGGCTTGAAGTGTGAAGAAAATTACTATTTAAATGGTAAAACTTACTTTATTTCAGCAAATAAATCCAAACAGCGTCTCTGGACTATCAAATTTACACATGGTGTACCATGAGGAAGCTGTCGTTGCATTATTTATGGGTCAAATGAGCCGGAAAAGGGACCGACCCATGATCACAAATCCGACATTTTCATCGATTTTTTCGACTTTAAAACTTGTACGTTTTTTGTACCAGAAAATTTAACTGTCGAATTATACATCAAAATAAACACGGGAAAAAGTTCTTTCCATTCATATTAAAACATCTTTGGTGCATGAGCAAATGATTGAAAGAGATCACATTTTTCAAAAAAATAATTTTCGATTTTAGGCAAGTGTCCCGCATTCAATCGGTATTTAAATGGTAAAATTGTCACCAAATTAGAGCAAATCTGCCTTCAATCAATTACAATTATTCAGAAATTTTAATATAATGTCATGTGTTTCAGTAATAACAGTCGGTAAGACAAATATTTCATTATTTCCACGCCTCGAGTGTATGCCGTTTTTGGCCATTTTTTTCACCCCTTCTGCGCGTGCAAACTTGTTTAATGAATTAATGCGTAGGCCGGGTTGGCGTTTCCCCTGCTAGCAGTATACGAAGATCGACCGTAGCAACTGTAAACATCCGGCTGTCTTTTAATCAGTATTCGGCAATATAAATCGTAAAATTAGTGATCAAAATGCCTCTTAGAAGAAAAGGGCGGTTTATTAAAGTATCGAAGAAGAAAAGGCGAGAAGATACTTTCTGCCCGCATGATTCAAATGAACAAATATGGTCCAACTTTTGACGAACCCGAACGTACTTCTCAACTACATGCTTTGAAAAATGATTAAATGATGTCTATTACAGTAAACATAAACAAATGGAAACTATACAGCGGCGAATTGTCCAAATTTCATCACAACGTTGCAGCAATTAGGTTCTATCTATCTTATGTAATCCAAAACGAAAAACGGTACGGCCTATAATCCGAGTATTACAAGCATAGATGCACAAAATGTAAACTTACCATGGTATAGAGTTTTCTCTCTTTGTCTATACCACAAAGTAATGGAAATTCATGTAAGTTCCAAGAGATATTAGAATGTTGACATGGTTGAACAAAACTGTTATATTTTTTCTTCTCATTGGAGTTTTTGAATTCCTATAGATTCGCAGCTATTTTTACGATAATTAGGAATCTATTTTTAATATCCAGATTATAAAACATCGATTAATATTGTAAATAATATGTAAAAATATACTTTGTTTTGTGTATTGTCAAGAATCTGACGCTAATATTTGAATTAATTGTAAAAAGAAAATCTTTTGGGGATTTTTTTTCAATTTTTTCAATGGAAAATTTAAAAAATCATGGGGGTAGGGGTAATTTTTTATTTTTAAATCCGAAAATACCCTGGTGACCTATAATTTTTTCTTTGTTTTTGTGAAGTATATAGTTTGGTTAAACTTTTGGCAGATTTTGATAAGATTTCGAATGGTAGATTTTTTTTGTACATGAAAATGTATGGAATTTTTGTGAAAAAGGCGGTAAAATGAGCACATTCTCCAATGTATTTTTTACCAATTATTTTAATAAATGTGTATTGAACTGCCAACTTTAACATTTTTTAACATGTTAAATATGGGTATGATGTATTTTTGCTGTTTATAACATTTTAATGAATTTCTTGAGTTTGTTTGAGGTTGATTTTTCAAATTATACCGATTTTTGGGTAAAAATACAAAATCCTTAAAATACTGCATATATTGAACAAGAGTTGTTTGTTGAAAAATTACATGCGGTGACCTACCATTATTTTTGCATTTTTTTGTTTGCATGTTCATATAGAACAAACAGTGAAAAAATTAGCTTGTTTTGAATGGTGATTCTATTTCATAGCATATGCCTTTAAATATGAACCTTGATTGTGAACGCGAATACATGTATTCGCGAAATGAAGCTGCGATATAAGTACGCAAAATTTGATACTCGTGATATTAAAGTAATCTACAGTATCAGGTTCCGGTTTCTCATTGATTCTGGTTTTTTTTCCTTCACTTAAATCTGGCAATTTTTGTTAATCTTTTATCGTACAAAAAATTAAACGTTTCAACAAAATTAGAATATATAGATGGTATTAGGTCAAAAAGATCTTTGCTTGTCAAGGTAATTTAATTAAAGTACAAAAAGCAGACCCGTGTTGTTTTAACGAGCCCTGCATCATTTGAGATTGGCTTTCACATATCGGATTTTGTTATAATCTGTGATTTCATTGAAAATCATATTTAGTTTTTGTGTTAATTAAATCACAGTCTGATGTTTTTGTTTTACTTTTTTCCCATCCTAGTTTACTTGAACTGAACTGGTGCCAAAAATCTAATATATTGTGAAAACAGTCTAATAAGTTTGAAAACATTGGACTGTTGTCACAATATATTGGATTGTTGGCACTTGTCCAGTTCCAGTATGTTGGATATTAGACTCAAGAGAAAAGGGATGACATCATAGCAATATTTTAATGTTCAAATCAAGTGTAATATTGCAAGGAACAGTTAAATCCATTTTAATGACATTTTTATTTTCTGTCAATATTTGTCAGTATGAGATTATGTCCAAAATCAAAAAGTAAATTATATTACAAAACGATTTGCAAATTTTATAAAACTTCAAATTGAACATAAATTCATTTACTTGTATTTGTCTCAAATTATAAATTCACTGGGTTTCTCATTTAACTAAGGGTATTCAATATTTATTCAGATCCTTCAAATTTTGATATTTTGGAGCTACTTAAATGGAATTTTTTATTTTGATATTTTCTGATGAAACTATCTTAAATGTTTCTGTACAATTACAAAAAACAAATCTTAGGCAATATCTCTGATACATTTGTTTTGTAAGCAGCTTTCTTCGTTAAGGCATAATAATTATGAAAATTTCGTATTCATTTTGTAAATAATCTTTTGCTCATTGTAATCATGTTGCTGCAATGCTGTAATGACCTATCGCTATAACGCCCATTTTATAAATTACGTTAAATTTGTTGTGGCTTACAAGTATAAACCAAATTTTGGAAATGGCAAATCTAATAAAACTCTAAATAATTTACTATAGAAATGATAGAATGATCGGAACAGCGACATAGATCTCTTCAGAGTATTTATCCTCGCCTTTTGACGTCATTTCTTCATTTCAGAGTATTAAGTCCCGCCTTCTCTGACGTCACAGTAAACAGATCAAACCAGAATCAAACTTGACGAGATTTTGACAAGTCATACTAGTTGATTGAAATTCAAAGAAGTTAAGTCCCGTCTTCTCTGACGTCACAATAAACAAATTCTTGTTATGACAACTAACAAAATATTTGATCAATTGTGTGAGTAAATAAGGTTCTATAACTCGAGTTTTTCAGACGTATCTGAAGAAGTTTGAAAAAATCTTTACATTTGATTTGCAAATAAATCATGCGTAGAGAACGGACCACGTTTTTTGTGCAACACTATCTTCCACTATTTGGCCTTAAATTTAACCATTCATAACGATCATATATCTATAGTGTGCTTTAGGGGCTATATAAATTTGATATATAAGGATAAAAGATATTATGACTTGGTATCGGCTATTTATAATAATGAAACATGCTCTCTTACCTTAATCACACCGTCTATTAGCCCAATCTAATATTCAAATTAAAAGTCAAAGTTGGCACACTTTACCTACACGTTTTAACTGTTTAATTCATGTACGGCGTAGCACTTGTTTTTCAAGCTTTTAACTTCAAAACCCATCCTTTCGTCTGCTGTCATAGCAAATCTCCGTAAGGATCTTGAAAAGTTTTGTGTTTTATTTCTGACTAGATGGAGTTACATTACCACCACGTCTACGGACCGCAACGACCATTCGGGTAGTTTCCAAACCAACTCGCATTCCTCTGCGTAGTTCCAAAACCAACTCGGTTTTCTTCGAGTAGTTGCAAAACAAATTCACACCTATCCGTTAAGTTTTAAAACCAATCCATGCCTATTCGTGGAATTTTAAAACCAAGTTACGCCTTTGTGTAGTTTGTAAAACCAACCCACGCCTCTCAGCGTAGATTCTAAACAACTTACATCTCTTCGCGTAGTTCAAAACTAACCCATACCTATCTGTTAAGTTTCAAATCTAACTCTTGCCCCTCCGTGTTGTTTTAAAACCAACTTGCGCCTCTTCGAGCAGTTTCAAAACGAACACACTCCACTCCGCGTAGTTCAAAACTAACATACACTCCTCCATTAAGTTTCAAATCCAACTCATGCCTCTCTATTGAGTTTCAAAAACATTATATTTTATAGCATGCACGTTTGAGTGATGAATTCCGTTTGTGTTTTCCGTCTATTTTTTCATCTATGAAATGACAATCTCAATATCAGTGGAAAATGAAACCAGACATTTTCAGCCATCCCCCTTGGTAGCTTAGTTGTCTAAAGCGTGCTCTCACTGAACAGAGTGCCTTGCACTCTCTGATTTTGAATCTCACTAGCGCCGATCCTAGTTTTACTAATTTCTTAGTTCCCTTGCTGAAGTTGGCGCCTTGATATAAGTGACCAGAAACTTGACGTAAAAACAGCATTACCCCGTTACACTTCCTCCTAAATTCAGCAAAAGTGGATTTTATGTTGGGTTATGTTGATGGAATTTTCTGTTGTTAAAATTATGTACGATATTACTTTGCTTTAATTGCTTATTTTTTATTTATAAAAAAAATCCAACACAAATCGGTTGATGGAACTTTTTGTTGTTAAAATTATGTACGATATTAATTTGCTTTAATTGCTTGTTTTTATTTATAAATAATACAAATCGGTTTTTCTTAAAAAAGTAATATTGATTTTGTTTCTTTTTTCAGAAAACATGTAACAACTGTGTTGACCAATCACAAGATTTCTGTGTAGAAGAACTTCTGAAGAATTATGACTTTAAGGTATCGCAAACATTGATAACCAATGACATTATTGAGCCAGCGACCGTGAGCAGGTTACTAATTTTTATTTTTTTGTCATGGCCAGTGCAAAAATATGATCTTTACTTAAATATTTAACGGGTTCATTGTGGTGCTCTGAAAACATATCAAACCCATGCTGTACATACCGGGGTGAAATTACCTTTACCATACGTGTTGCACGGACTTATGTAGAAATCAATTCTTTGTTGGAGGGGCTTTCAAATATGGACTGGACATATACTGAACAAGAAGGCGATAAGTCTGTCACAGTATCAAAAGTTGATTATATATCAGAACGGTGTCAAGAAAACAAACATGTAATCGCTTTATCGGGCCAGAATTTTTTCAAGAAAAATATTAACATGTTTCAGAGGTTCCATACTATATCATCAGATTATATACCCATATCTGTTAACGGGACTATAAACGTCACAGATATCTTCGATAGAAATTCAAATTTTATTGTTCACAACTGGAAAGCTACGTATAAGGAAAACACGAATGCAAGCCTAAGCAATGACACTGCTTCCGGTTTTACTCCACATACAAGATGGCGTCCAAAATCAATCTTGACCTACGTGACCTTAGGATTGTCTTGTTTGTCGCTTCTTGTAACTATGTCAATATATCAACATTTAGGACTGTTTCAGTCTTATGCTGGCAAAATATCCAGACATATGATGCTCTCACTTTTTAGTGCCCAACTTATTTTTATAACTGCTGTGGGTGCAAACTTCATTTATGAGGTATGCTTGACCATCGCTGTTCTTTCTCATTATTTATGGCTCTGTACATTCACTTGGATGTCCGTATTTTGTGTCGAGGTTTTGCGGACAATGGGAAATATGAAAAATTGTCCAGGGTCTCTTATTGTTAAATCACACCTGTCATATCGATATATAATTTTGTGTTATATTTTCCCCGCTGGTTTTGTTGTTCCATGTGCATTGCTTGATATTTTGACAGATATTCCGATAAAATACACTGGCGAGATATGTTTTATTTCCGGATATCCGGCAAATTTGTTAGCATTCACCCTTCCGGTTTTAATGTCAATTCTCACCAATATTATTGCGCTTGTTACATCTTCTGTATTGATATCCAGATACAACCATACAATAAAATTACTAAACACTATAAAAGTAACGCGTTCTTTAATTCCTCTGTACATCCGGTCATGCGTATTGTGTGCATTTCCTTGGACTCTCGGAATCATATCCAGTTTTTTCTATTCCGATTTTCTTGACTATGTTTTTGTCATCTTAGCCGGCTCACATGGTATATTCGTAAGTGGGTCATTTATGTCTACGAAATCGGTCATACACAAAATAAGACTATCATTTAAAAAAAAATCTGAAAATTCACAAAACATTGAATTAAATGAATCGGCTGGACATATTGAATAAAGCCTCAAAATCGACTCATTTTAATTTTATTTTTTGCTTTCTGTAAAGTTTAATATAAACTGTTAAAGTTGTCATTCTTGTCCCATATTGTCATGGTTAAAAATAATTAAAACAAAACGACCCTAATTTTTTATGAACGTTAGCAAAAATACATATATTTTTTACTAATAAACACTATATTCCCACCATCTGAAGTAAAATTTCATGAATTCCGTTTTTACTTACAATCAAAATGACGTCTTACTGAACATGACTAGTAAAATGTCACTTTAAAAACAGTCAAAATCAAAATTGAGAATGAAAGGAACATGGAGATATGGAACGTTTAATGCGTCCATCGTCAATCAACCTCTTACAAATAAATTATCTAAAAGTGTAAGCAAAAACTTTTAAAAAATGCAAATTAATAAATTAATTAAAGTATTTGAAATTTGAATGAATGTCTACAATCCTTAACTTGCACACATTCGAAAGATTTTCTGCAAATTGCATTACCTGTTTAGCCAGATGAAAAATAATCCATTACCACCTTCCATGCAGATTCTCAAAAAGAGGGTTGCTGTTATTTTGTTTTACTTTTTCCACAATCAGCTAATTGCGTCAAGGGGAAGTTTGCAAATCCCTTTTATGATAAAAAAAATGCTCGTGTATCCGTGATAAGTTCTAATGTCCCGATCAGGCCATTTTGTCTGGTTTTAAACACACTCACGCCTGTCTGCATACTTCTAAAACCCAACTACCCCTCTCCTCGTAGTTCCATATCGTGCCACTTCACGTATTTCTAAAACCTACTCACGCCTCTCTTTTTAGTTACAAAACCCAGTCATGCCTCTCCACGTACATTTAATTCCAAAACTATTTTATGCATCTCTGCGTATATCCAAGACCTATTAACACCTCTCTGTGTAGTTGCAAAACCATGTCATGCCTCTCTGCGTAGTTCCAAAACCCACTCACAACTCAACACGTAGTTTCAAAACCATCTCACGCCTCTCCGCATAGTTCCAAAATCATGTTACGCCTCTCTGCGTAGTTCCAAAACCATTCATGTCTCTCCACTTAGTTTGACAACATTGGAGATATTAAATGATATTTCATTACTGGATGATTCCTTGAAATTTTAAGGAATAATCGAAGGTTAATACCACTAATGTATGGGCGACCTAAATATTTTGAGGGTTTTTATTTTGCATTACACAACAATACTAATTAACTGCCTTTTTGAGGGATCTGGTTATGACCCAGTGGTCACTCCGGTTTCCTCCACCATCTCAAATATGATATTCCCGATATAAGTCAAATAACCTTGTCTTTGGCGTAAAACTTGTCCCATGATTAATCTTTATATTAGTTGTTGCTTGTTATTTGTTTTAATGTAAGTTAAATAAAATATGCGATGTTTATTAAATTTTGACTCGTTGTTATATATAGTAAATACTAAATTATTGCGTATTTCAGCCGTAATATCATATATATATTTCACAAAATTCATGTAATATAATGTTTATAACAGTTGTAATGTGATATCTTACACTGTTGAAATTTAATGTGAATTACAGATGTAATGTGATGTGTATAACAGGTGTAATTTGATATTTTTTAAAAAGTGTAATGTGATGATCATTACAATTGTAATGTGATCACTGTTACACTGTTGTAAATTAATATATATTACAGATGTAATGTGATGTGTATAGCAAGTGTAATGTGATAAACATTACAGTTTTAAGTTTTTTGTGTTACACAGTAGAAAAATGAAGTGTATTACAAATGTATTGCGATGATTATAACATGTGTAATGTAATGACCATAACAGAGGAAATAGGATTTGTTACACAATGGTAAATTGATATGTATTACAGATGTAATACAATGTTTATAACAGGTGTAATTTGATGATCATTACAGTTGTAATGTGATATGTTAAACAGTGGTAAATTCAAGTATATTACCATTGCAATGCGTATATTTTAGAAGGTAAATATGATGACCATTGCAGCTGTAATGTAGTATGTTAGATAGTGAAAAATTGTTGTGTATTTCAAATGTAATGCTATGATTATAACTGATGTAATGTGATGACCATAACGGTAGTCATGTGATATGTTACACTGTTGTAAATTAATAATATATAACAGATGTAATGTGATGTGTATAACAGATGTAATGTGATGACCATTACAGTTGTAATGTGATATGTTACCCAGTGGTAAATTAATATGTATTACAGATGTAATGTGATATGTTACACTGTTGTAAATTAATGATATGTTACACTGTTGTAATGTGATGTGTATACCAGGTGTAATGTGATATCTTACCCAGTGGTAAATTAATAAGTATTACAAATGTAATGTGATATGTTACACAGTGGCAAATAAATAATATATTATAGATGTAATGTGGTGAGTATACCAGGTGTGATTCGATGATCATTACAATTGTAATGTGATATGTTACACAGTGGTGAATTCAATTATATAACAATTGTAATGTGTGTATTTAACAAGGCAAATATGATGACCATTACAGTTGTAATGTAGTATGTTAGATAGTGATAAATTGATGTGTATTTCAGATGTAATGCTATGATTATTACAGATGTAATGTGATGACCATTACATTTGTAATGTGATATGTTGCCCAGTAAATTAATAATATATTACAGACGTAATGTGATGTGTATACCAGGTGTAATGTGATGACTATTACAGTAGTAATGTGATATGTTACCCAGTGGTAAATTGATATGTATTGCAGATGTAATGCAATGTTTATAACAGGTGTAATGTGATGACCATTACAGTTGTAATGTGATTTGTTACACTGTTGTAAATTAATATGTATTACAGATTTAATGTGATGTATTTAACAGGTGTAATGTAATGACCATTACAGTAGTAATGTGATATGTTACGCAGTTGTAATTTGATGTGTATTACACATGTAATGCGATGTCTATAACAGGTGTAATGTGATAACTGTTATAGTTGTAATTTGATATGTTACACAGTTGTAAATTTAAATGTATTACAGATGTAATGCTATGATTATAACAGGTGTAATGTGATGACCATTATAGTTGTAATGCAGTATGTTAGATAGTGATAAATTAATGATTAATTACAGATGTAATGTGATGTGTGTAACAGGTTTAATGAGATGGCCATTACAGTAATATTGCGATATGTTACCCTGTTGTAAATTAATATGTACTATAGATGTCATTCCATGTTTATAACAGTGTTATGTATTTTTACTTGTGTTATGTGTTTGACGTCATGTTTTAAGTTTACCAAATAAAATCATATTTCAATCAAGAGCTTGAATTGATAGTGAAAGTTATATTTGTCGATTTTTAAATGTTACATCAGAAATTTTTCAGCTATCTGCGATGAAAGCTGTTTCTGACGTCGCATTTGTTATTTTTCAGCAATTCAGAATTGGAGTAATTGTAAAATGTCGCATCAACATTTTTAGGTATTTGCAATGGGGTTGTTTTTAAGTAGCGTCGGGAACTTCAGCTTTTCAGGATTAGAGTAGTTGTTAAACCTTGCATCAGTATTTTTTTCACTTATTCACAATGAAAGTATGTTAACATTGCATTTTTCAATTTTTTGGAAAGGTAGAAAAAATTTAAAAACATTCCATCAGGATTTGTCAGCGATTCGCGATAAGAGTTGTTTTTAAACATCGCATCAGCAATTTTCCAGCTTTTTGAAAAGGGAGAAGTCTTTACAAAACGTCGCATCAGCCAGCAATTATTCAGCTAATAACGATGGGATTTTTTTCTAATTTTTTCCTTATCAATATTTCAACTATTCCCGATGGACGTTATGTCGCATCAGTTATTTTTCAGCTATTTGTGGTGAAAGGTGTTTATAGACGTCGCATCAGAATGGTTTTAATATTTGTGATGAGAAGAATCTCTGAGGATTAATCAAGGACAGGTCCGTTTATGCACAAGACGTGCGGGGTATTATTATGGAGCTCTCGTATTATTGTTCACTCAGATGGACTTTTATGTCATAGTTCAAAGAGTAATAAGTACCATTCAATGCAAACAATCACATTGTTACTGTTTGAGCCATTCGATACTATGTCCACTTAATAACAAACAACAGGCGAAGAAGCATTTCCAAATTTTAAAGTTTTATGTATGACTCGGATGGGGTTGGAACCCATGACTTCCGGAATCACCATCAAAAGTCGCATGATTTAATTACGAACATATACTATATATATTGCATTATAATAATGTATTACAATTTCACGGCGGAATCTGTTCAAGTGGCGATGCACTTACAAAAACAATATTGACCGCTTTGCGCTTTGAAATTATAAATTACAATCGCAGGACACTTGGTAAGAATTTTAATACATGTCCGTTGTCACAACAGTTGTTAGACGTTAAACATTCCTCCCTGCAAATTTCCCTGAGCACACAAAAGGTGAAAGTTACTACCGCCCACTTAACTTATAGCTGGTAACGTTTTGATATAAGTGAAAAATCCTTGACTTTTGCGCAAGACCCTAATCAATCAATCGATCAATTTATCGATCAATCAATTAACTGCTTTGATTACAAAGAATCTATTGATTCTGATGATTCAAGACTCCAGTTTATTTATTTTTCTTAAGTTACTAACTTTTTCCAAATTTTAGCGATGGAAGAATCTTAGAGACTTCAACATGGAACAACGAAAGTGCCTGGGTAATTTTAATGTGATTCAAATTCAGAAGAAAATCACTTGAAAAAAAGAGACGTCAAATATATCCAGGGGATTTTAAGTGTGATCAATATTGAGAAAGAATAAAACCTAAAACTATTGGATATTAAATATATCTAGGATAATTTTGGTGTAATCAAAATTGAGACTGTAAGGAACATGGACTATGGGACGTCAAAAATTTGAAAGGTAATTTTGGCATAATTGGACGTCGAACATACTTAGGGTAATTTTTGTGTATCAAAATTGAGAATGAAAGGGTTCCCTGGTGAAGTTCACGTGTATAACCTAACTTGTCAATTTCAAAGTTTTTACTTTGCATCTGGACTGTGATTCGGATATGGATAAGTATGTTTGTTTTTAATTATAGAACTTTAAAATGTCAAAAATTTGAAGGGTAATTTTGGCATAATTGGGCGTCGATCACACCCAGGGTAATTTTTGTGTTTTGTGTTATCAAAATTTAGAATGAAAGGAATATGGGACGATTGAACGTCTAACATATTTAGGGTAATTTTGGTGTATCAAAATTGAGAATGAAAGGGGCATTGAACTATGATACGTCAAATAATCCAGGGCGATTTTAAGATTATCAAAATTAAGTATGAAAGAAACATGGGACTATTTAACGTCAATATATCAAGGTTAACTTTGATGCAATCAAAATCGTAAATCAAAGAAACGTGGAACTATTGAACGTTAAATATATCCAGTATGATTTTAGTGTAATCAAAGCTGAGAATAAAAAGAACAGGGAACAATGAAATGTCAATTTGAAATATATCCAGGGTAATTTTGTGTAATCAGTGAAGGATATAAGCCGAAAACTGTCCAGTATGTAAAATATTGGACTTGTC
Organism: Anadara kagoshimensis; assembly: GCA_021292105.1. NCBI lineage: Eukaryota > Metazoa > Mollusca > Bivalvia > Arcoida > Arcidae > Anadara > Anadara kagoshimensis. The sequence continues at coordinate 39,303,562 of CM037867.1, forward strand.
GGTGTCCGAAGCTCTCAGACCAGGCCAATATTTTACATGCTGGGTAGTTTGTGGATTATATCTTACTTAAATATTGCAAAAACAAAACAAAAATAAAATGGTAAAAGAAAAAATCAAATAAAATCAGGAAAAGTGTTTGGTATTTTTGTTCCTCTATGATTTGAGAACAGAGTTAACTACAGTATATCACCCATCGTTCACGTAACTATTGACACGGTTTTCGTGAAATATAATCAGCCGCCGTTAGTGATATTGTCATCACCCAAATGCACGAAACACGAAATTAACAACATGTATTTACATTCAACCTATACTGTCAATATGTTTCGATGAAATCGTGAAATGATCACTAGGAGGGATTTGAAAACTTAATTCGGACTTTGGTGTTTGGCGTTTTGGTGTTGTCACAATTGACAATGAAAGTAACACGAAACTATGGAGGCCAAATATATACATGGTAAGTTTGGTTGAATCAAAGGAACATGGAAACGTGAGACGTTAAATATGTCCAGAGCAACTTTCGTGTAATTAAAATTGAAAATGAAAGAAACATGGAAGTATGAGTCAGCAAATATACCCATGGAAATGTTGATGTAATTAAAATTGAAAATGAAAGGAATATGAAACTATTGGACGTCAAACATATCCAAGGTTATTTTTGTACTATAATAAATTGAGAATGAAAGCATAATTTTGTTAATATTTTTTATTTTCTAGATAAATCAAGACAATTTCTCTGTCCAACGTATTAGAGACTGAACGCACCATATTACCACAGTCTTTAAGATGAGGTTCATCACAAAACATACATAAGGACTCAATCAGCCCTACTACTTGGGTTGGTCTTCTTATATAAATATTTCTAATAAAAGGTGAAGCAGACAGGTTAAATTTGTTTGCCGTTTTGCCACACTTAAAAATGGTAATAAATAATAATACCATTTGGGTAGCTATTTGGTAAACTGCTCGTTTCGTTAGTTTGAACTTCGACCGGCTCTGGCCAAGACTTGAAATTAGGTATTGACTGTTCTTTTGCCAATCACACGGCATTAGGAAATAAAAGCCACTGTTCTTTAGGATGGTTATTTAAAATAAACGAGGTCACGTGTCATGGTAGGCTTGGCATGATGCATCCTGCTGTATTATACCATCAGTGCAACAAACAGGCAACATTTCTACACCGTCGTCTATAGCTGACGAAATCTCGATATAAGTGAAATGTTCTCGACTGTGACGTAAAACATTATTACTCAGTTTAACTCAGCTTATCAGTAACATGTGTAATGTGTCCATTTTTTCAGTCCATAAGGTCGCCTTATTGCGTAATTTGAGTCGAGCGATAATGAAGTAATCAAGTTTTTTATCTTAGTCAAGATAGATTCTTTTACTTTTTTGGGGGTCAGTTTAAGGATAATTGGAAGACCGGTTAGACCCCTGACTTTTGACAAACGAACTGACATTCTAGACTCTACTCGAGAGTTAATTTAATTTTATACTTACGACCTGGTCCCAATTTTATGTATATTCTCGAAATCAACTGATAGTAATGAATTCATCGATTCATTCATAAATGAATCTAGTGATGATAATGATGATGATGATGATAATGATGATGATGATGATGATGATGATGATGATGATGATGATGATGATGATGATGATGATGATGATGATGATGATGATGTGTGCTACTGCTGCTGCTGATGATGATGATGATGATGATGATGATGATGATGATGATGATGATGATGATGATGATGATGATGATGATGATGATGATGATGATGATGATGATGATGATGTCGATGATGATGATGATGGTGATCCAATGATGAGCGATAATGATGATGATGATGATGACGACAAATGATGATGATAGTAATAATGATGATGATTTGAATAGTAAACGGACGGAGGCTCTGAATGCTACTAAAATCTGAAACGAAATTCCTTTTCCACTCCAAATTTGATGGAAACATGTTCCGCGGTATTCGACAGGACTAGTTTTAAAAGGCTAAGGTTAAGTGGTACATACGTGTTATAAAAGTGGTAAACACACACTTACTATAATTATATTAGCGTGTTATGTATCTGTGCCTTCATTTAAATAAGAATTATTCCGTGGGCTAGGTGGACCCAAAATATATTTAACATCCCATAGTTCCATCTTCTTTCCAATTTCAATTTTGATGTCTCGAAGTTCTATTTTTCTTTTGTTTTCAACTTCGGTTACACCAAAATTACCCTGGATATTTTTTTCTATATAAATTTTGATTGCACTAAAATCACCCTAAATATATTTGAAATCTCATAGTTTCCTTTTTCTTTAAAGTTTGATCACATCCAAATAACCCTGGATATGTTTCATGTCTGAAAGTTCTATTTTTCTTTCATTCTCATTTTTGGTTACACCAAAATTACCATGGATATATTTGACGTCTCATATATAGTTTCATGTTTCTTTCATTATCAATTTAGGTTACACCAAAATCACTCTAAATATATTTGACATCTCATAGTTCCATCCTCTTTCCAATTTCAATTTTGATTACACCCAAATAACCCTGGATATGTTTAAAGTCTCAAAGTTCTATTTTTCTTTTATTCTCGATTTTGATTATACCAAAATTACCCTGAATTTATTTGACGTCTCATAGTAAAAGTTCCTTTCATTCTCAATTTTGATTACACCCAAATGCCCTGGATATATTTCACCCCTTAGAATTCCATGTTCATTTGATTCTCAATTTTGATTACATCCAAATAAGCCTGGATATGTTTGGCGTCTCATAATTCCATGTTCCAGTTCTTAAGATTCCACAAGATATTTTTGGAAAATCTAAGTTACTTAAGGCAAAATGGTAAAACTGAAGACTGGAATCATCTGATTTGTTGTGTTAACTTGTCATCAAATCAGTCGATTGATTGATTGATTGATTGGTCGATTGATTTAAATTTTGCGTCAAGAATAATTCACTTATATCGCGACGTCATTTGCTATAAGTGAAGTAAACGACAGAAACTTTCACCTTTGCAGAATATTTCACTTATATGGAGACATCACCAGATAAAGTTGAAGAGGGTGGCAGTAACGTTCGCCTATGCTCTATGCTCAGGGCAATTTGCAGAGAGGATTCTTTAACGTGTCACACCCTTAGCAAGTGCTCTGCAATTGTAATTTCTTATTTCCAAATGCAAAGCAGACGATATTGTCCTGGTAAGTGCATCACTACTTGAACTGATAAAAAGTTGATTTTAAAACGATAAAAATTCCGCGCGTTTTGTGCATACACGGACGTGTCCTGAAAAATCATTAGAGATTCTGTGGATTGCAAATATTAAAACAATTCTGATTCGACGTCTAACAACAACTCTCACCGCAAAAACCTGAAACATTACTGATGCGATATTTAAAAATAACTTCGATCGCAAATAGCTGAAATATTGCTGAAGCGAAATTAAAAAAACAAATCCCATCAAAAAGCTGAAGCACTGCTGACATGATGTTTAAAAACAATTTCCATTGCAAAAAGCTGAAAAATTGCTGATGCGACGTTTAACAACTAGATCAGTCGCGAATTGCTGAAAAAATTGCAGATGTGTTGTTTGAAAAGAACTCCCGTTGTAAATTGCTGAAAATGTGCTGATGTGACCAGCCATTATTACATTCACTATCATTTATAACTAAAGCTCGTGATTGAAATATGACTTTATTCATTAAATTTAAATACATATAATATACCACATTACAACTGTAATGGCCATCACATTCCACCTGTTATAAACATTGCATTTTATCTGTAATACACATCAATTTACAACAGTGTAACATATCACATTATAACTGTAACGGTCGTCGCATTACACCTGTTTCGAACACCGCATTACATCTGTAATACACATTTATTTACCATTGTGTAACGTATCACATTACTACTGTAATATTCATCAATTACGCCTGTTATAAACATTGCATTATATCTGTAATACATATTAATTTTCATCAGTGTAACATATCACGTTACAACTGTAATGGTCATCACATTACACCTGTTATAAACACTGCATTTTATATGTAATACAAATAATTTTACAACAATATAACATATCACATTACAACTGTAGTTACAACTGTATTGGTCATCGCATTACACCTGTTATAAACACCGCATTACATCTGTAATACACATTCATTTACCATTGTGTAACGTATCACATTACTACTGTAATATTCATCAATTACACCTGTTAGAAACATCACATTACATCTGAAATACACATCAATTTGTCAAAGTGTAAAAAAATCAACTGTTATGGTCATCACATTATATACCGCATTACAAAGTAATAGTCATGGCATAACAACTGTTATAAACATTACATTATATACTGTGGAATCATTAATTTTCGTTGGACCCAATTTTCGTAGAATCGGTAAAATAAAGCGTTTCGTTGGGACGTAAATTCGTGGTTTTACTGAAATGTCAAAAATGTATTTTGTATTTGAGGCTTGATAACGGGTAGGAAGTCATTATTTGTTTGTTTATCAGCACCTATAGAATAAGTTGTTTGTGAAATAATGAAACAATAAACCTAACAGAGACGCGGATTAATGACCAAGTCTCGGGGAGGCGTTAATTACCTGTAATTAGTATATCAGTAACAATTAACTTCACAAACGATGTGACACCTGTCCTGAGTAGATCTACCTGTTACGTTGTACAATCAATCAGTAATTAATTTAGATTTACAAGTTTATGATAGAGCATCAATTATAATGTGTTTTATAATCCCTTTACGCAAAACTGATTTTTTCTGTGATATCGGAAACTTTAAAAAAATTCTAATTATTGACTTGTGATGACCTTAACAGCTGGTCACGAGAGTAACAATGGCGGCTATTACAGATTCGAAATGAAGGTTCGTTTTTAGAAACAGATGACTTAGTAATAATAAATATAAAACAGGTTCATAGAATTTATAAAGAATGTTGAAATGCTTATTTAATTAATATGTTATCGGATTTAGAATTTAAATGCGACAGGTCATAATTGATGACGTAAGTTACAGCTAGAAACCTGTCTGTCCCAATCGTCCCGACCAGTTCCGAATTAAAAATAAAGATTTTTATTTTTTTTAAATAATTAAACATAATATATTTACTTAAATAATTTTCATATTTAAACAAAACATCCACGCATCTATACCTTCTGAAAATATTGTGTTTATGTGTGAGTTACGCTAGAGCAATAAAATATGGTACATATATGCTTGTCCATTAGTTATCATATCTCGTCTTTTTACTTGTGCTTATGACTGCTAATTTAAACAAAACATCCACGCATCTATACCCTCTGAAAATATTGTGTTTATGTGCGAGTTACGCTAGAGCAATAAAATATGGTACATATATGCTTGTCCATTAGTTATCATATCTCGTCTTTTTACTTGTGCTTAATATTTCGTGGTCGTCGTAAATTCGTGATTGTGTCCACATAAACCACGAAAATTGATCCCTTACAAAAATTAATGATTTCACAGTATGTAATACACATTATTATACCACTATGTGACAAATCGCATTACAGTAGTAATGGTCATGGCATTACGCCTGTTAAAAACATCACATTACATTTGTAATACACATTAATTTACCACTTTGTAACATATTTACATTACAACTATAATGGTCATCAGATTACACCATTTATACACATCACATTACATCTGTAATTTACACCAATTTACAACAATAAAACATATGACATTACAACTGTCATGGTCATCACATAACACCTGTTATACACATCACATTACATCTGTAATATATATCATATTATAAAAGTGTAACATATGGCATTACAGCTTTAATGGTCATCACATTACACCTGTTATAAACATCGCATTACATCTGTAATACACATTAATTTACCTCTTTGTAACATATTCATATAACAACTATAATGGTCATCAGATTACACCATTTATACACATCACATTACATCTGTAATTTACACCAATTTACAACAATAAAACATATGACATTACAACTGTCATGGTCATCACATTACACCTGTTATACACATCACATTACATCTGTAATATATATCATATTACAAAAGTTTAACATATGACATTACAACTGTAATGGCCATCACATTACACCTGTTATAAACATCACATTGCATCTGTAATACTCATCAATTTACAACTGGGTAACATATCACATTACAACTGTAATAGTCATCACATTACACCTGGTATAATCATCACATTACAACTGTAATGGTCATCACATTACACCTGTTATAAACATCGCATTACATCTGTAATACACATCAATTCACAACTGCGTAACATATCACATTACAACTGTAATGGTCATTAGATGACAACTGTTATAAACATCGCATTACAACTGTAATGGTCATCGAATTACACCATTTATACACTTCACATTACATCTGTAATTTACATCAATTTACAACAGTATATCATATAACATTAAAAATATAATGGTCATCTCATTACACCTGTTATAAACATCGCATTACATCTGTAATAGACATCATTTTACAACTAGGGAACATATCACATTACTACTGTAATGGTCATCACATTACACCTGTTATAAACATAAACATCGAAATACATTTGTAATAGTCATCAAATTACACCATTTATACACTTAACATTACATCTGTAATATATATCATTTTACAAAAGTGTAACATATGACATTATAACTGTAATGGACATCAGATTACACCTGTTATAAACATCGCATTATATATGTAATACACTGTTACTGTTATAAACATCGAAATACATTTGTCATGGTCATCAGATTACACCATTTATACAATTAACATTACATCTGTAATTTACATCAATTTACAACAGTAAAACATATAACATTACACTTGTCATGGTCATCACATTACACCTGTTAAAACCATCACATTACAGCTATAATGGTCATGGTATTACACCTGTTATAAACATCGCATTACATCTGAAATACACATCAAATCACAACTGGGTAACATATCACATTACAACTGTAATGGTCATCAGGTTACACCTGTTATAAACATCGCATTATATATGTTATACACATCAAATCACAACTGGGTAACATATCACATTACAACTATAATGGTCATCAGGTTACACCTGTTATAAACATTGCATTAACTGTAATGGTAATCAGATTTAAACATTTATACAATTTACATTACAACTGTAATTTACATCAATTTACAACAATATATCATATAACATTACAACCATAATTGTCATCACATTACACCTGTTATGAACATCGCATTACATATGTAATACACATCAATTTACAACAGTGTAACAAATTACATTACACCTGTTAAAACCATCACATTACAGCTATATGGTCATGGTGGTACACCTGTTATAAACATCGCATTACATCTGTAATACACTTCAAATCACAACTGGGTAACATATCACATAACTACTGTAATAGTCATCAGATTACACCTGTTAACACATCACATTACATCTGTAATACATATTAATCTACAACACAATAACAAATTACATTACAACTGTAATGGTCAGCACATAACACATGTTATAAACATCGCATTACATTTGTAATACACTTCAATTTACCACTATGTAACATATCTATTACAACTGTAATGGTCATTAGATTCATCTGTTATACACATCACATTACATCTTTAATATATATCATTTTACAAAAGTGTAACATATCACATTACAATTATAATGGTCATCTCATTACACCTGTTATAAACATCGCATTACATCTGTAATACATATTAATTTACAACTGTGTAACATACCGTATAGCGGGTTATTTTCGCGGGGTGTAAATTTTGGCGTATTTTGGCGGTGGCATTAAAATCGCCAAAATAATTATCGCCAAAAAATGGAACAGTCAATATTTATTACCTTAACAATACCTTACACTGTGACAAAGTAAATACAGTAGAAATTTTATCGCAACAAAACACAAGCTGAAGCCATGATACAAATTTCACCGAAAGTACTAGAGCGAAACGAAATAACTCGTCTGGAACATCGAGTGTTACTCAAGATTAGTAATTAACCGTGATCAGTTCAGTAATCTCTTAATCCGATTACGACCCACAGGTGCGTGATCGGTAAAACACCTGAGTCCAAGCCAGATGATTAACTTTTTCTCTCATCATAAATATTTATGTTCTGTTATTTACATTTCATTGGAATGCGCACGGCAATGTGTATTACCGACAGTTCCGGTGATTATTAATAACCGGCCATGTGCTCTGTATTATAACAAAAATAAAGTAAGTTTATTTTATATCATCAGTTGTTGTTATTTACTTTTTTATTTCAACCAAATTTATTTAATTCAAATTAACTGTCCATATCGATAGATTTCCTTTTGAAGTTCAACTTTTTATTTAGTTTGAAAACTTCGAGATAGCATTGTGAATTTAACAGCAGATTTCTAATGTAATAAAAATCGTCAAAATAAAAACTTGTGATGTTTTAATCGCTAAAATAAATACGCCAAAATTTACAACCGACATTTTTTTGTCAAAAACGCCAAAATTTAGCCCCGCCAAAATAACCCGCTATACGGTATCAAGTTACAACTATAATGGTCATCACATTACACCTGTTATAGACATCGCATTACATGTGTAAAACACATCAAATTACAACTGAGTAACATATCACATTACTACTGTAATGGTCATTACATTACACCTGTTAAACACATCACATTAAATCTGTAATACATATTAATTTACAACAGTGTAACAAATCGCATTACAACTATAATGGTCATCACGTTACACCTGTTATAAACATAGCATTACATATTTAATACCCATCAATTTACAACTGGTTAACATATCACATTACAACTGTAATGGTCATCACATTACACCTGTTATACACATCACATTACATCTGTAATATATATCATTTTACAAAAGTGTAACATATCACATTACAGCTATAATGGTTATCACTTTACACCTGTTATAAACATCACATTACATATGTAATACATATTAATTTACAACTGTGTAACATATCAAATTACAACTATAATTGTCATCACATTACATCTGTTATAGACATCGCATTACATCCGTAATACACACCCATTCACTACTGTGTATTATTACTACTGTTTTGGACATTGAATTACACCTGTTACTAACATTATATTAAGTTTGGAATTATATTTAACGAATACATTTATTACAGTACCACTTGAATGTACAATAATTTACTATTTTGTACAACATAGCATCACATTTTAATATACATCGCAAAACAAATTACATTACGATTGCTATATACAGTTGCAATTCCCTATTTTTTCATTAGCCTTGCGTATTTCCTAGATCTTCCAGTTTGAGACTTTTGACATTTATAGGACTATAAATGCCAAACGACCGCATTTCTTATTTGAATATTAATATCGGCAATACACATTCCCTGGAAACTATAAATTGTTAAACAAAATGGCTGCACCAATGTTACCCAGTGGTTTACTTCTTTTGGGTATCGAATGCCTTTGTGTTTGATGATACTTCACAAAGTCGATCGGAAGTTTCAGTGTTTAAATCGAATATTTTCACCACCAATTTATATAGTTCATCTGATGCATGTTGCGATTTTTTCAGGATCACCGGACATACCTTTGTGTCCGTTCAGTGGATATGCACTGGATCAAAGACAATATTATTGACGTAATACACAACTACGTCACGTAATATACATATTACATTATAAACAGTTGTGTGACTCTTGCACGTTCAATTTCGTGGTTGAAATGCTCGGAAAAATAATCCCAAAATTGAACGCAAATTAATCCTGAAATATGAATTCCATATTTTTTTAAAAGTATTTTTAATGAAAATATAACAATGAAACTGTTTTGAAATGACGCATTATTCAGTTTGTCGTGCAAAGGTTTGGCATCTTTATTGACTATGAACGCCATTTCAAAACAGTTCAATTGTTAAGTAATGAACATAAAATTACACCTGCTATACAAGGTTTTGGAACTACGCAGAGAGGCGTGAGTGGGTCTTGCAAATACTAGTTCGAGAAATGGCATGAGATGGTGAGTGGATATTGAAACTATGCGAAGAGTCATGATTGATTTAAGTAACTACGCACAAAGGCGTAAGGCAGTTTTGGAACTATGCGGAAAGGCTTGATCGGGTTTCCGAACTACGTGGAAAGACATTATTCGGTTTAGGAACTACAAAAAAAAAAGATGCGTGACATGGTTTAAACAAATACGCGGAAATGCGTGAGTGCGGTTTAAAGCTACATAGATTGGGTTTTATGTAAAGGTATGAGAGGCGTAGGAGCTTTTAAGAACTACGTAGAGAGGTGTGAGTGGGTTTGGAACTACGCGGAAAAACATGAGTGGGCCTTGGAACTACGCAGAGGGGCGTGAATGGGTTTTAAACCTATACAGAACAGTATGAGATTGTTTTGGAAGAAGAGGCGTAGGTGAGTTATGGAACTATATGTACGTGGAATGGCATGGTTTTTGGAACAACGCAGAGAGGCGTGAGGTAGTTTTGGAACTATGTGGAGAGGCATTAGATTGTTTTGGAACTACGTGGAGAAGCGTGAGATGGTTTTACAACTACGAGGAGAGGCATAAGTGCGTTTTGAACTACGTGGACAGGTATGACTGGGTTTTGGAACTATATGCAGAGGGGCGAGCTGGTTTTACAAATACGTGGAGCGGCATGAGAAGGCTTTGGAACTACGGGTGTAGTGTGAGTAGGCTTTGGAAATACGCATAGAGGCGTGTGATGTTTTTGAAACTACGCGTAAAGGTGTAAGTGGGTTTTGAAAATACGCAGAGAGGCGTGAATTCTGATTACCCCAAAATTACTCTAGATGTCTTTAACGCCCAAAAGCGGAAGCGATGTAGCAAACTAAACAGGGTGTGTTTAACCCGTCTTCCCTGTTCACGTGTCTTAGTTTACTAGTTTTAAATCAAAAACAAACGTACTAATCCATGTCCGAATCACAATCCAGATGCATCAATTGGTAAGTTAGGTTCGACACGTGAACTTTCACCAGGAAAGTGAGGCCTGGTGTTCCAGAAGGGTTAGCATCTCAAGTTTAGCTAGCTACACCCGTCACATGTGTAATCAAAATTGTATGAAAGGGACATGGAACTATGGGATGTCAAATATATCCAGGACAATCCTGGACACAGAGACATCAAACTTATCAACAATACTTTGATGACAGCCATAAAACTTTTTGAGGGCCTTGACAAGCCTAGGCTTCCTATATCCCTTTTATTTGCAAGCAACCTGCTTCATTGTACAAAATCCCTGTAGTGGGAACAAGCTCTACCATAGCGCATTAATTGGGAAACAAAGAAAAGCAGATGTATTGTTGCATAGGAAAGTTGACAATAGAATAATTGAAAAAGTCATCACTTTTGATATAAAGTTTCAAATGTAGCCTTTTCGTTGGCGTCATTATTCAGGTATTATTCAAATATGAAGTAGAACTTGAGAAATCGGTCGTAAATTTTATTTTAAGCCCACTAGGATATATAACATTCACATAGTCTCCCAATAAAGGGTTATAAAGAGACAGAACATTATCTATATTTTTTTTGTTAAGTTGAACAACAGTCTTCTCTCCAGATTTAACAATGTTCTTCATTAATTATGCTGCATACGAATAAAGAAACAAATAAGCAAACAACTGTGCACAGTTTGTACTCATTGGTATACCGATTGTTTGCTGAATTATATTACCAAACACAACAACTAAGCTATCTATCAAAAGATTCAACATTTTGTTGATGGTATCTTCAGTATATTTTTGTTTGGAATCCGTATCATGCTTGACAAAATAACCAGAATTACTGTTCAACACCAGATATTGTATCTTGCCTTACCGTTTTTGTAAAAGAATGACAATTGAGTAATTTCTTTAAGACGTTCTTTCAATTAAGAATGAGGGATAGTGGTGTATAGTGTAGAGAAATCAAATGGTTTTCATATTTTTTACACAAGATAAAGTATGAGAAGCAAGATGTTCAAGTAATTTTTTAGTATTTATAGGAATTCACATTTGGTTGATTCCAGATGTAGAATATAGTTTTTATGATTAAGACTGAAGACCATCAAGGCGATTTCTTTCCTTGTATGGATTTTTATGGAGTTTATGAAGTTTAGGAATCCAATACAAGTAGGGAAGATCAAGCTATTTCTTTTTAAGACTGATACCGAAAGACTCGAGAACTCCCCTATGGTTGGAAAAAACTTCATCTTTGCTAAAATTACTTTTAGTATAGGGTTAGTTGATATACTATCTAAACCATGCTCCTTAATAAGACATTTGAGGTAGAATATCTTACAAACGACAATAATTATTATAATGTTTTTGGAAGCCTTATCAGCTGGGACAACAACATATTATTTGTGTATGTCTGTTAGAATTGCCTTAGCTTCTGGATCCATGAGTACTGAAGATGGTTTAGTACTCATAGAACCTTTAAGTTTGGCAGTCATCTTTTTAACGTATTAAGCTCTACATCTTCTAATTTAGCCCCTGTCTGGCGTACTCTTCAACATAATCGATGACAATTCTGAAATTCTGTCTCAAAGTAAAAGGTTGAGCTTCAAAGTTTTTCTTTCCTTTGGGATTGTAATTTGGTTGGAATTGGTGTATTTGTTTTTGATTTAAGATTAAAACAAATCAAATGTTGATGTATGTGTGTGTGTGTCTGTGTGTTTGTGTGTGTGTCCGTTCGATTTGTTTAAACTAATTCTTCAAGTTCTATTTCATATCAGACTCAGTTACTAAGAATACTACATTTGAAGGTGTGTGTTAAACATGATGACCTTAATTTTTCATTTGACAATTTTTTTGCAGCAAAATACCTGTTTTCTGCATGTGGTGAATTTTTCCCAATTAATACGCTATGGTAGAGCTTGTTTGCACTACGGAAACTAAAGACGAAAACAAGCTGATTGTTGAGGCAAGGGACTTGCAAACTTATGCTTGTTTGGGCCCTCTGGGGCAGGCCGTCATCACAAAATTGTTGCTGCTTGTGGTGCTTCTGCGTTTGGAATTGTATTTTGTGTGTTTGGCGTCCCATGGTTTACTGGTCATGTTCAATAAGACGTACAATTTTGCATGTAAATACAAAAGGATATCATGAAATACTACTTCAGATGGTAGGATTATTGTATTTATCAGGCAAAAATATATATTTCCTGCTAACGCTCATAAAAAAACTAAGGGTCATATTGTTTTCATTATTTTTCAACATTAGCAATATGGGACAAGAATGTCAACTTTAACAGTGTCTGTTAAACATTAGGGAAGGCAAAAAATAAATTAGGATAAATCGAGTTAGCAAAACTGATTTTGAGGCCTTATTCAGCATGTCCAGCCGATTCATTTAATTCAATGTTTCGTGAATTTTCAGATTTTTTTCGAAATAATAATCTTATTTTGTGTATGACCGATTTCGTAGACATAAATGACCCACTTACAAATAAACCATGTGAACCGGCTAAGATGACAAAAACATAGTCAAGAAAATCGGAATAGAAAAAACTGGAAATGATTCCCAGAGTCCAAGGAAATGCACACAGTACGCATGACCGGATATACAGAGGAATTAAAGAACGAGTTACTTTGATAGTGTTTAGTGATTTTATTGTATTGTTGTATCTGGATATCAATAAAGAAGATGTAACAAGCGCAATAATATTGGTGAGAATTGACATTAACACCGGAAGTGTAAACGCTATCAAATTTGCAGGATATCCGGAAATAAAACATATCTCGCCAGTGTATTTTATCGGAATATCTGTCAAAATATCAAGTAATGCACACGGAACAACAAAACCAGCGGGGAGAATATAACACAAAATTATATTTCGATATGACAGGTGTGATTTCAAAACGAGAGACCCTGGACAATGTTTCATCTTTCCCATTGTCCGCAAAACCTCGACACAAAATACGGACATCCAAGTGAATGTACAGAGCCATAAATAATGAGAAAGAATAGCGATGGTCAAGCATACCTCATAAATGAAGTTTGCACCCACAGCAGTTATAAAGAAAAGTTGGGCACTAAAAAGTGAGACCATCATATGTCTGGATATTTTGCCAGCATAAGACTGAAACAGTCCTAAATGTTGGTATATTGAAATAGTTACAAGAAGCGACAAACAAGACAATCCTAAGGTCACGTAGGTCAAGATTGATTTTGGACGCCATTTTGTATGTAGAGTAAAACCGGAAGCAGTCTCATTGCTTAGGCTTGCATTAGTGTTTTCTTTATAAGTAGCTTTAAAGTTTTGAAGAATAAAATCTGAATTCTTATCGAAGATATCTGTGACGTTTATAGTCCCGTTAACAGATATGGGTACATAATCTGATGATAGAGTATGGAAACTCTGAAACATGTTCATAATTTTCTCGAAAAATCTTTGGACCGAGAAAACGATTGTATGTCTGTTTTCTTGACACCGTTCTGATATATGGTCAACTTTTGATACTGTGACAGACTTATCGCCTTCGTGTTCAGTATATGTCCAGTCCATATTTGAAAGCTCCTCCAGCAAAGAGTTGATTTCTACATAACTCCGTGCATCACGCATGGTAAAAGTAAGTGCACCCTGGAATGTACAACATGGGTTTGTTATGCTTTTTGAGCACCACAATACACCCGTTAAAAGATTTAAGTAAAGATCATATTTCTGTACTGGCCATGACAAAAAAATAAAAATAAGTAACCTGTTCATGGTCGCTGGACCAATGACGTCATTTGTTATCAATCGTTGCAATACCTTATATTGATAATTCTTCAGAAGTTCTTCTACACAAAAGTCTTGTGATTGGCCAACACAGTTGTTACATGTTATCTGAAAAAAGTAACAGAAATTAATTTTACTTTTTTAAAAACCCGATAAAGGTTGGATTTTTTAAATATAAAACAAGCTATAAAAGCGAAGTAATGGCGTTCAAATTTTAAGAAAAGAAAGTTCCATCAAATATTACGCCAACATAAAGTCCATTTCTGCTGAATTTAAGAGGAAGTATATCAGAATTATGCTGTTTTTACGACCCAGTCAAGTTTCTGATCACTTATATCGTGACGCCCTGAGTGCCAACCTCGGCAACCGAACTGACAATTTAATTAAACTAGGATCTGCGTGAGTGGGATTCAAAACTAGACCGTTTGAGGTACTCTGTAAGTAGAGAACATCAGAAACTTAACGAACAAACGTAACTCAACGAAAGGCCTTTTAGGGAGACTTCATTATTTTATCATTTTAATGTCTTTAAAAACATGTGTGTAAAACCTACTTTGACTTTATATCACGAATATGTAATTAAAAATATAATTTATTTTATAAAATAAGCGCAGCATGTTAAAATAACGGATATTTGAAACTTATTGCATGTTTTTGCTTTCGTCAAACAAACGTAACTCCACGTATCTAACAATGGTTCGTTGGTAAACCTGACGAATCAAACAATGGTTCATTCGTGTACGAACGTATCTAACAATAGTTCGTTCGTCAGACGAACCTAAGAAACAATGTTTCGTTCGTTAACGAAGTGCAGTGAAGCATGGTGAATCTTAATCCCGATTGGGGTAACAATCGGGTTTATTTAATTCGATCTATTTATCATTTGAGGGTATCTCATTAACTCTGATGATTTTGGTGGTGGTGATGGTGACGAAGATGAATACATTAACATTAAAAATCAAAATAAGACATCAAATGATGATGATGACGACAGCTATAATAATGATGGATGGTGGTAGTGACGGTGATGAAGGCGCTACGATGATGAAAATGATGATGGTGGTGATGATGAAGGCGCTACGATGATGAAAATGATGATGGTGGTGGTTATGAAGGTGACGATGATGAATGCAGAAATGTTAAAGACAATTTTTTGAGATGATGATGATGATAATGATGATGGTGATGATGATGATGATGATGATGATGATGATGATGATGATGATGATGATAGTTGTGTAGGTGACGAGGATAAACGCAGAAACAAGGACATCATCATCATCATCATCATCATCGTCATCATAATTTAATGATGATGACGATTGCTGTAACGATGATGATGATATTTTTGGTATATGTAGAATCAAAAAAAGTTTTACACTTAATTTTGATTTTCAATTTTAATTTTTTAATAAGATTTTAAACTTTGTTCTTGCACAACTAACAAGCACACTGAATTTGTAATGTAAGCATATACATGTAGGTGAATATGTTAATATTGTAAATGTAAGTGTTCCCCAGTATTCTTATATATTTGATTGACATCTTCTCTAGACACTCATTTCAATTCATTTTTTAAATACAATGAGCATTAAAGCGATGTGTTAATCATTGAAATGTTTCTTGTCAAATTGGCATTGACAAGTTTATAAAATATCTATTATAAAATAGATTACGGAAAATTGCCGATATTGTGTGTGATCTACAAATCGTCAATTAATAATAAAAAGTAGTACTCTAAAACATATTTTTCCACTATTATTTAATTGAAAAACAAAATGATACATTAGGTTAAAATAAAGCAGTTTTGTTTTAAAACAAAATAAAGGTAGTAGAACGGTTTGCCATTTTCCAAGTGTTATTTAAAAATTACACCCATTTAGGCACACGACCGCTATGGTAGCTCAGTGGTAGAGTGCTCGCTCCGTATGTAGGAGGTCGTGGGTTGGAACCCCAACCGGGTCTGACCCAAGACTTGAAAGTGGGAAGTGACAGTTCTTTCGACAAGCACTTGGTATCACGAAATGAGTCACGGTAGTTCTTTCGGAAAAGAAATAAACTAGATCTTGTGTCACGGTAGGCGTGGTACGATCTATAACGAACCCTGTTGTATAATGCCATCAGCGCAACACACAGGCAACATTTCTGCCCCTTAGCCTATAGCTGGCGACATCTTGATATTATTGAAATACCGGTATTCTTGACTAGGACGTTAAACACCATTACTCGACTAACTTATGCAAACTGGTCAGAAATCTTCAGAATGATGTCACACGTGTCGAATGAGTCAACTTATAAAAAATCCAAAATCAGCACACGGAAATAGAAGTGTGCTTGTGTACTTTTGCTTCATATTAAAGTGCTGATTCCTCGATACATTATTTAGAGTGTAAAACGCCATTTTGTGAAGCACACATGTAACTTCTGAATTCATTTTACTTTCAAGAAACCGACTTGATAATACCCAGAAAACTATAAGTTTTCAAGTTCTACGTATGAGAAAAATGGGAACTTTCATTTGCATACATAGCATACATAGCAACACACTGATATCTTAGTTTCCAGTTTTCAATTATTTATTAACAAATGTTTTCCTTAATTTAAATCAAACAATTTTTTAATTAGAATAATTTTGTTGATTTTCAAGCTATTAAGGAATTAAGGTGCCAATTTTACAATTGGATCTGTATTCTATTTCTTTCTCAGCTGCTTGTATTTAAAGACGTGTCACTTGCTAATTTTAAATTTATATATAAAACGAGACATTCAAAACCAGCACACTACAACTGTTCTGTGTATCATTTGAAAAGTGCACTGTCAAGTTATCTGATTGATAATTTCAGACAAAAATTTGGTTATTGTAGGAAATTTATTTTTGGAAAAACACCACTTATATGATCACGGTATAAAGTATTTTGACCTTGCAAAATGACCTCGGTTCCTATCATAACGCACGCCTCTTCCTTGATGAATGTATTTATTTAATATTACTTAATTCATGGATTTGAAGTAAAAGGTATTGCTTGCTTAGTACTGGTACATGCGAATTCACGGTATGCTGCAACGAAAGATCTGCCTAGCAATAAAAATTACAGGTGATACGTCCAGGTTAAACCTGTCGAACAGATCTTAATCTGATAATGACCTCAGGTGATATAAGGTGTACAAATAATGACCGCTCCCTTTCGTCGAGTTTCGTTCGTTCGTAGTTTTCCTGATGTTTCCTAATAGGAGAACGTTTTAGACAACTAAGCCACTGAGGTCTTTCGAATAAGAGGGAAATGACTGAAAATATCTATGTACATTTTCCAAA
The DNA here is from genome assembly GCA_021292105.1 of Anadara kagoshimensis. Taxonomy (NCBI): domain Eukaryota; kingdom Metazoa; phylum Mollusca; class Bivalvia; order Arcoida; family Arcidae; genus Anadara; species Anadara kagoshimensis. Next base: position 39,321,715 of record CM037867.1, read on the forward strand.
GATACTGAAGTGGTAATTTCTTGGATAAAAATACAAAGTAAATATCGGAAAACAATATCAGAATCAATCATATGAACTTTCACACTATAAAATCTGTTGGTTTTGAAACTGAATGGAAAGGCGTGAGTTAGATTTGAAACTGAAAGGAGGGATGTGTGTTGTTTTTGAACTACGTTGACGGATTGACGTTTGTTCAATTTGAAACTGCTCGAAGAGGCGCAAAATGGTTTTAAAACACCATGGAGAGACAGGAATGGGGTTTGAAAATAAATGGATAGGTGTGTGTTGTTTTGTAACTACTCGAAGATTCGAGAGTTGTTTAGAAACTTCGCACAGAGGCGCGTGCTGTTTTGGAAATATAGATGGATGTGAGTTGTTTAGAAACCACACTGAAAGGCATTGGCTGGTTTAAAAACTGTGGGGAGATGTATGATTTCGTTTCGTTTTTTACGTTTTTACCTGATCGCAGAGGTGTGAGTCGGATTTGTTAACTTCGGGGAGAGTTGTGAGTTGGTTTTAAGTAGTGTTTACTCGTTTAAAGTATTGCCAAAAGTTGATTTGGTTATTTATTTTGGTACTGTGGTATATCAATTTATTTATTCTGAAACGGACGTTAAGTGCTGTAAAATTAAAACAGGTTAAGTAATAATTAAAATCACTGACCTGGTACCATAACTTACGGACTAAGCTTCTCGAGGATGGTGTTAACCCGGGGGGGGGAAATACATGATTAAAATTGTCATCTTCCTAAATCTTTCAAAACTAAGTTGTGCTTAATTGTTTAAATCGAAGTCTTAGTAGGATCTGCCGAATTACATTTTGCTGTTTCTATTTTTCTGATTTCAACATCTTAAAATATTTGATTAGGTGTATTTGGTAAAAAATATATTTTTGTATTTCTATTTTTTCTAATTTCAATGTCTTAAATGTTGGTACAAGCACTTTTTTAGAATAATTTAGACAAAGTTTCCGGGTTAAGTTCTAAAATCTTTATAGTAAATTTATACAGTTATAATGAATTTTCTGAATAAAGTCAGATTGTGATTTGTATAACCGTCAAATATTTCTAATGTCTTATAAAGAGTAACATAGTATATAGGTGATAAGTTACATAAATAGGCTTATTTTAATTGACAAAAACTCTTAATATCTTATTAAAAATCAATTTCAAATTGTTCATATTCTACACCTTTTTCTGCATCTAAAGACATGTTTTTGAAATTGTACGTTGATGGCAAATTACTTCAAATTACTATGAAAATTGGCATAATTGGATGTTGCTAGTTAAACAGGATGCACTTACCAAACAGCCCGACATCGTTTTCTTCGTGATAACGCACGTATCTATTGATTTGAACATGGATCGGTGTGTCTTTGTCGAACTTGGTAAGCAAGATACAATTATCTGGTGCTGAACATTGATTTTTGTTACTTTTTCAAGCATCATACGGATTCCAAACAAAATATAATGAAGATACCATCAACGAAATGTTGTAGTTTTTTATGGATAATATATTTGTTGTGTTTGGTTATTTTTTCAGCAAACAATCGGTATACCAATGGGTACAAACTGTGCACAATTGCTTGCTGATTTGTTTCTTATTCTTATGAAGCAGAATTTATGCAGAACTAAGTTAAATCTGGAGAGAAGACTGTCGCCAAATCATTCAACTCAACATACAGATATATAGATGACATTCTGTCTCTTAACAATCCTAAATTTGGAGACTATGTGAATGTCATCAATCCTAGTGAGCTTGAAATAAAAGACACGACTGATTCCTCAAGTTCTGCTTCATAATTAGTCTATACCTGAATTATGACGCCCACAAAAAGCTACATTTGAAACTTTATAACAAACGTGACGACTTCGATTTTTCTATCGTGAACTTTCCTTTCATGCAGTAATATACATGCTTCTCCTGCTTATGTTGTATTTGTTTCCCAATTAATACGCTATGGTAGAGGTTGTTCCCACTACAGTGACTTTGTTTAACGAAGCAGGTTGCTTGCAAATTAATTGTTGACTCAGGGATATTGCAAGCCTAGGCTTATCAAGGCCCTCAAAAATGTTTTATGGCCGTCATCACAGTATTGTTGATAAAATTGATGTATCTGTGTCCAGGATTTCCACGGATATATTTGACGTCCCAAAGTTCCGTGTTCCTTTCACACAATTTTGATTACACACGTGGCGGGTGTAGTTAGCTAAACATTGGGTGCTTACCCTTTCGGAGCACCCGGCCTAATTTTCCTGGTGAAAGTTCACGTTTCTAACCTACTTGTCAGTTCCAAAGTTTTTACTTTGCTTCTGGACTGTGATTTGGACATGGATTAGTATGTTTGTTTTTGATTTTGTAATTGTACAGTAATTTTTAAGATGTTTTCGAAAAAAAATTACTTTGATTACCTCCAAAATATCAAAATATGAAGGAACTGAATAAATATTTAATACCCTTCGTAAAATGAGGAAACCTATGAATTCATGTTCTAATTCACATTAAAATGGATTTAACTGTTCAATAAACATCAGTATAGAGAGAAAGTATCAATTTGAAATAATTGGAGTTCAATAGAAGTGATTATCAAATATCCCTTATACCTATTAGTTATGATTTTTGAAAATATTACTCCGACTAAAAACTATTTTGCTTTTGATAATATGGCTATCTGTACCCAAAAAAACAACCTTCTGATATTATTTTATGCTATGAAATTGATTGTTTAAACCTTGAAATGGTGCTAATCAAAAGACCAACGTGTAAGTCTCTGTTCAAATCACAATTCAAAAGCAAAGTAAAAACTCGAAATTGGGTCTAACACGTAAACTTCTACCTGGGAAGTAAGATATTTTTTTTTTATTATTTATTTTTTTTTTTATATAACATTCAACTTTAACATTGTAAATAACATGATAAGGTTAATAAACAAAAATATTTTCCCGTTTGATTTCAAGTCCCCGGGATCCTGTAAGTAAGATAGTAAGATATTGTGTCCGGAAAGGTGAGAAAGCATCCTTAGCTTAGATAGCTATACCTGTCTTTTGTCAATGAAACTGAAAATGAAAGAAACATAGAGCTTTAGAACGTCAAATATATCTATAGTACCTTTTAGGAGGTTTGATAAGCCTTGTCTTGCAAAAACACTGCTTTAACAATTTACAAGTTACCAGCTTCCCTCGTTATATAAAGTTTCCGTAATACATAAGAAATCATTTTGTAAATTTTATTTTGATAACATCGATGAATTTATTTTATATCCTCTGCATTTGTCATTAAAAAACAAACATTCCAGTCAATGTTCGAATCGCAATCCAAAACTAACTTGCAAATTTAGTTAATACAGAAAATTTTTACTGGGAAAGTGAGGTTGGGTGTATCGCAGGGTAAACCCCTCCTCTTTACCAAGCCACACCCGCCATGTTTGCAATTAAAATTGAAAAAGAAAGGAACCTAGAGGCATGGAACGTCAACTTTATCAAGGTTAATTTTAGATATAGGGACACCACACCCACCAATGATATTCCAATCAACATATGAACGAACTGTAACCTTAATTTTGGCATTATAATCTTATTAGATCTTATGTTACTGTGACAGGTGGGACATTAAATCATACCTATATCAACTAGATAATACATTTGAAAAGCAGAAACTTATAAATTACTCCAACATGAGCGTTTGCCACAAGTTTTATGGTTATAATACATATTTTAAGTTTTTATTTTTTGTTCTTTTATCATTTTCTGTAGTATCTTGTTATATTATTTGTATAATTAAAAAATTCAATACCATGTCGGATTTTATCGAAATTTGTTCAAAACAAATTGATCATAAAGAACTAACTGAATTATCTGTCACGTGCTTGCCATTTGTAATGTATCCATTTTAATATTTTACATTTCATAATATATTTGAAAATAAAACTTTTCATTTTCGAGAATTCTTTCTGGTAGATCTTATTAAATTTCTTAACATGACATAAAGTAACGATATAACATCAGAGGTGATATAATAAATTGTAATAGAGGTGAAAAAGTAAAATAAGTACATCGACATCTAAAGTTTTGTTATCAATAAGAACAATCTTGTATTTAATTGAAAAATGATAATAATAAGCTTAATAATTAGAAAGCAGGCAATGAAGTTGTCATCGTAACATCGTTTATTATCAAACAAATACAGTCACTCTATATAAGGGCCACCTGCTTATAAAGGCCAGTAGAATTATATCCTTATTGTTTTTTATTCATATTATTTGAACCTGTTTATAAAGGCCACCTGCCCATTAAGGTCGATTTTACTGGGTTCCTTGGGTGGCCTATATTGACAGGCTTGACTGTACATAAAACCACAATGAAGGCACAGCAAATCAAGTTAAACTGTACTGAACTTTTACTGATGAAGTACACACGGAATGCTCCAGATGGTCGATATAAATTTAGGGTTATAAAGAGATAGTCTTCTCTCCATATTTAACCAAGTTTTGCATAAATTCTGCTTCAGATAAATAAACAAATTTAGCAGGCAATGGTGCACAGTTTGTACTCATTGGCGTATCGATTGTTTGCTGAATAATTATATTACAAAATATTAGTGTTGAGTTTGGTATCAAAGGGGATATTGAATGTGGCGTAGGAATAGGTGACTATTTACGTTGTTTTGTGCAGTTTAAGTGGATTGATTTGTCGTAACTGACTAAATGAACTAAAAAGCCTATCGACATGATCCTAATTTGAAGGAAAAACGTCTTTTTTGTTTCTTTGTTCATATGAAAGAATTTATACAGAACCATGTTAAATCTGGAAAAAGACTATCTCACATCTATATGTAAATATATAAAATGGCGTTATATCTATCAATAATCCTGACTCTGGAGATTATGTGAATCCCATCTATCCTTGAAATAAAAGATACGACTGATTCTTTGAAATTCTGCTTCATATTTGCGGGACTACATTGAAGCTATGTAAAAACGTGATGATTGAATTGTTTTCTATTTTAAATTTTCCTTTTCTAAGCAGCAATATGCCTGCTTCTCTTGATTGCGGTGTATTTGTTTCACAGTAGTTCACACTATAGAAAAGATTGATTACTGAAACTTTATATAGCAAGCCGCTTAAAAAAAATTTTTTGACAGGGCTTTTGAAAGACTAGTATTATGTTTTATGGTTGTCATCACAATATTGTTGACATGTTTTGTCTCTGTGTCTAGGATTATCCTTGGTATATTTGACGTTGCACAGTTCCATTTTCCTTTAGTTCTCAATTTCGAGTACGCATGTGACGGGTGAAGCTAGCTTAAAAAGAGGTTGTTACCCGTCCGGATCAATCCGTCTCACTCCCTGGTAGATGTTAATATTTCACCTAATTTGCCATTTTCAAAGCTATACATTATACCCCTTACTCACCTACGTTAATAGCATACATAAGACAATACATGTAGTATATTTTTTTTAAATAATACACAATTATTGCCTACTGAGTTTTTTAAATCCTCGGGTCACCAGTCACCAGCAGAGATTCCGGCTCAGAGGTAAAAATTACATATTATACCAGTTTCAATTTCACAGCATTAGACGGCCGTTTCGGAATACAATTTCTAATCAGTAGCTCTTGGATGGCCTATTATTTATCTCTTAGAATATATATTTTGATCCATTATCGTAAAATGAGTAACAAAGTTGAGATTGCGGAAATATTATATTATCAATTCAGCTGGACATTTACTACAACATCTTTAAAAAGAAAGCACAATAATATGTTTGGTTATTTCTATTATTTACTTGTGTTTTTAGCTGCAAAAGTTTTTCTAAAATTTGTTCTTTTTAACCCCTTATATACTGCGTATGTTAGCACATTTTCAAAATTAATAGTTTTACTTACTGAAAGGGAATGCTCTTGTTTATCCTTTTTACATTTGTCTTCAGTCCCTCTAATGGTAGGTCGAGTGTAAAATAGTCCTGTAAGAGCCACATCGCTGAAACCTTTCATATCATCCCATGGGATATATTTTTGTCGGTCTAAACACGCTATAATGTCCCCAATCTCAGCTTTTTTACAATGTATATTTCGGTAATATGTTTTAATGAGCTTGTTCGTCTTATCAATGAAAACAGGATTCTGAAATTTTGAACATAAATTGTTTTCTTCAGTAACATTATCGATGACGTTACTTTTGACACAAAATCGAAACCCGGCTGATCTCGATTCAGGAGGAATAAACCAAGATCTGCAGTTTTTATTGAGATAAGAAATCTTCTCTGAAAACGTTAAATTTAGATTCAATATTATCTCAACCCTGCACTTATTCACAGCAAGAAATGCCATCGTCCATACCAAAAAGTTGCGTTGACCATGACAAGACGCACAGTACATATTCTTATACGTCAACCCGTCTTCACATGTTACAGGTAACACATCCATTGTCCTACATAAATCGGAGATATTCGGATAGTGCTGATCCTCAACAGGTGGACATTTAGACACCATAAAAACTCCAAATAACTTTCTTTCTAAATTAGATGTGTACAATACTTCGGTTCTACACGTCATGTATTTTATTTTTCCCGTTTCCATTGAGGAACTTTCCTTTGTTGGTTCTTTCACGTCATGGCAACAATCGTGGTAAAAGCTACAAAGGTTGTCACAGTAACAAACTGGGAAATTTCCGGGGACTGTATTCTCGTCGCATGTTCCTCTTAGTTCACACGGGTTGTTTCGGATCATTTGTCCATGATGTTCACCATTCAAATCACGCCTCCGGACTTTCAAAGATTGTTTATTCATATATTTATTTATCTTTGTTACAGGTGTATAACCTGGTTGGTCAGTTCGATGTAGTGACGATATCACCAAACAATTGTATCCAAACACCAAAATCAAAGGTATTAATGTGCATAAGAGACCCATCGTAACATTTGACTTTGGAACTTATCTTGTCGTGTTTCAGATTTACAAATGTTTATATATCTTTATCGTTATAACTTACTGGCGTGATAAAGATTTAAGGAGGTGTGGTTTTCCAGACAAAACATGATATTTCAGATTACGGTTATAACTAGGGGGTGTGATTAAGATTTAAGGAGGTGTGATTTTCCAGACAAATGTGGGATTTTAGCTTACGGTTACACCCGACGGGCGTGATAAAGATTTAAGGAGTCGTGTTTGGCAGGACAAAAAGTGGGATAATAACTGACTTAAAACATTATTACAATGGCAGAAGGATTATCAAAAGTGGTTGTGATTACAAAACTATCATGATTATTCTTATAAGAAGCCAAAATGTTTCTTCTTTTATAATAAAAACAACTTTCTTTTGATATTTTGGAAGGTATCGATCGATGAAGAAAACCATATTATATTGCACTGCTTTTTTCGGGCCAACAATTTTACGGATAGTTCGTGTAATTCGTAAATTTCTTTGGTATTTTATTTAGAAAAGATTACAATGGTTCCATTAAACTCAAATTCTCTCCTGGATGCCACTAAATAAGAATGAATAGATATAATGCGAAATTATAATAAAATTGTCCATTTGAAATTTTAGATTTTTAAAATTGCCATAAAAACTACTTGATTTAAATACACACAGCACAAATATAATTTCTCACATAGTTTAATGAGATCACCATACAGCAGGATAGCCAACCCGGCTAGCGCATTGATTCATCAAACAAAATTTCACGCGCAGACAAAGTGAAAAAATTGTCAAAAGTTTGAATTCACTCGAGGCGGTAAAATTACATAATATGTATTTCACTGCGAGTTTTTAATACTATTTGTAGTATTTATCGTCTTTTGAGGACAAAAGTAACTCATTAAAGACGATTTTTATCAAAGTCGGTGAGAATTTAACAATTTAAATCGTAATTGAATGTTAGGCACCGGCGAAAAATTGAAAATTGAAACTTTAAAAAATAGCATTCTGTGTACGCAGTTCCTCATGCACCTAAGATGTTTTTACATGAACGGAAAGAACTTTTTCTCACGGTTATTTTGATGTATAATTTGTCAAATAATTTTCTTTACGCAAAAAACGTACCAGTTTCAAATGTCGAAAAAATCGATAACATTGCCGGATTCTCGATTATGGGCCGCCCCCTTTCCGGCTAATTTGACACAGAAAAAATGCTAAGACAGCTTCCTTATTGTATTTAATGTATAAATTTGATAATCGAGAGACGCTGTGGAGATATTTTTGTTGAAATAAATAAGTTTTTACTTCAAAATATTGTATTTTCACTCCATTTCTCGTCTAATCTGCCGATTTTTTGGAACTACTTCCAGTCGGACATATTTGATTAGCATTCGCCCCGCTTCGATCAACATTTTAACATGCAGAAAATGTCATCGTGTATTTTGGACAAAATAGTCAAGCTTTTTTGCCTTATTTGTCATGTATGATCGATCTGCATGGCTGTTGAACACATTAGATACGCATGTGTTCTAATTTTACCCATATGGACTCGGGATCTGTACCAATACAGTGTACAGTGCAACCTGCTCATGTAGGGCTAGTTAGGGACTCAGAATTACTGAAAATTACCAACTGATTTTGCTTTGCTGGCAAAATATAAACATGACCTGTCTGTCATATCAGTACATACCATTGGATAAATAAGCTAACATCATTAAAGAGGGATAGACTGGATTTTTCTTTATGAAATATTTCCCAAAATGAGGAAACATCTCCCATGTTAGTTTAGCCAGAGTCAACACAACATTGGTCTTTATTATTTAAATTTTTGTTTCTGTTCTGATGCCAATAACCCCGGCATTATTAATTTAGTAAAATTTAGACATGAAAAGTTGATTATTTTGCTTCATTAAAAGTTTTAAGTCAACTTGACATAGCACAAATAACATTTAAAATAGACTATGTGGAAGTAGGAAATAGGAAAAGTGAATACCAATCATGTGGATTTCATTTGACTTGGTTAAAAATTTAACTTCATATTTTAATGATTAAATAAAGATCTGTAAAATATTTAGGAATTTCAGTAATTTCTGTAAAATTGTAAAATTCTGATAAATAAATATCATCTTCTTTCAGGAAAATTTATGGGAACTGGTTTGATAATAAAATTAAGAAATAAGTTGATGCAAATGCAGTGAAATTCATGATACAGTGTATCCAAATGGGCATTATTAGTTTGAAAGAATTCAAAATAATTGTAACACACAGGCCTATTCCAGATTTATTGATTTATCAGTTAAATTTAGAATTGATTGGTTGGTATAGACACTCCATTCAAGATTATTTCAATTATAATCAGGTAAATGAGATTAAGGGGGAAACTAGGTACAGGGATGAAGATTTGCAGGGGCCCAGTAGCCAATGGCTTCTAAAATCGAGTGTGGGTCACTTAATGATTACACATTTAACCCATTTATTACTGTTACAAATTATTTTATGAAGTGAGCTGGCCTAGTTAGGCTTCAGTCCTGAGATAAAACACACCCCTCAACAAGAGAACTGGCAAACTTTCTGACATAGTAAGATTTTAACCTATGCTGTTACCTGTATGCTACACTTCAGACAAGGGTGCATGAAAAGCATTTCATGTGGTGAAAAGAGGTATTCAGTATCAAGAGAAGCATTCAATTCATAAATGTGTAATGGTATATAATTCCCAGTATGTTAAGGATATTGATATGTGTTGATTTTTTAATTCTATATAAAATGAAACATTCATAAATTTCGATGATATCTAATTCCTAGTGTATTAAAGATATTGTTATGTTTTAATTTTACATGAAATGAGACATTCACCATTATTACAATTTACAAAGTTGGTTTTGTCACACATAATGCATTTTTCTTTGAAAAATGTTCCATTATGTGTAAACAGTAATAACCATGAGTGTTCATTTTAGGATTTTTTCAGATGGGTTCATTTCTAATAAAATTCCTATTTTAACAAGTTGAATAACATCACTAATTTTGCATACATCTAATGTTTGATGTGACTTGTAGTCTTTTAGGCTGATGTAGAAGCTTTTGTAATAAAGTATTTAAAAGTTTCATATAATGTAGCTTTTATATATGACAATACTATCAAATATTTTGAACTTGCATTTGAAATCTAATTTCAAATGTGGCCCACTATGGCCTTTACAATGGTGCCATTTGGAAAAATAAAGGATCAACCGCCCCTTTCTAGAATAAACACTGCGATATGATCCCATAGTTTTTGATTTATTTGTAATGATTATTTATTTATCACAGCCAGAACAACTAGAAAGAACCTGTCCCCCATAAAATGACCTGTTTGTGTAATTTCTAAATTAAATATGATTTAGACATTTTAGTCCTTTTACATGCTATTATGGCCCACTTGTCATTCATTTAGCAAAAAACAATATGACAAAATTTCTAACTATCTGCCTGTTCATAAATTTTTTTAACTTTTTAGTAATTCAATATCTTTTATATTTTAAATGTTAATTTTGTTCATATAAAAATATTTGTTTTATTATTCAAAAAAATATCTGAGGTTACTGTCCATGGTACCCATGCCACATTTCATGTTAGTACCTTGAGGAAAGACAAAATGCAACTTATTTTGATCTCTTTTTATTTATTTACCCTATTTATCATCACTAACCTGCTCAACATATTGTGTCCCAGCTCTAACTTATTTCTCTGTAGAATTTCTGATTTATTTATTTATTTATTAACTGCTGACATATTGTGTCCCAGCTCCTAACTTATTTCTCTGTAGAATTTATTTATTTATTTATTTATTTATTTATTTATTTATTTATTTATTTATTTATTTATTTATTGCTGACATATTGTGTCCCGGTTCTAACTTATTTTTCTGAACAATTTCTGATTTATTTATTTATTTATTATCATCTCTAACCTGCTAGACATTGTTTAACCTGCTCAACATACTGTGTCCCAGCTCTAACTTATTTCTCTGTAGAATTTCTTATTTATTTATTTATTTATTTATTTTATTTTATTTTATTTATTTATTTATCATTTATTTATTTTATTTAATGTAGGCCTATTTATTTATTCCTGTTGGGGTCCTAAAGTATCTCCATCAACAAACACATGTCATATGATGTGTGCCAGATGAGGATGCCTGTTGCAAAAAAAATCGATAAATACAGTACAGACCTGTACAAAGTTTAGCATCTAGCTAACGAATAAGTGCCGATTGACAGTCCATATTGGTTCCTCGTTTGGTGTTTATATCGACAGCAGTTACCATCTATCTCTCGGCAGCTTTTCGACCGCTACCTTTCTCAACATACCTAGGCACTCGGCAGTCGAGCTTTGACTTTTTTTGGTTAGCTTAGTGTTAAACAGGTCTGTACTGTACATTGCGTGTACTGTGTATACAGTAGACAGTTGACCTATATATTTGACACGAGGAACGTTGTTTAAGTCATTACGTTAGAACAATGTTTATCAAGGTCGCGGCCATATTTGTTTTCATTGACAACAAGACGTACTGAAATCATGCTGTTGGATTTTTGCGATTTTCGCATATTTAACACTTATGCACCAGGTACGATAATTTACTGGCGTATACTATAATAATTTTCTGACATTGTATTAAAATTTCTGGGAAAAGTATTCTTTACACAAAAACGTACCAGTTTCAAAAATGGAGAAGAAATTTCTGTTGATTTTCAAGAGAAATCGGTTATCGTCGGGATATCAGTAATTTTAAGTAAATGTGGCGTTTTATCTCGGACTTTTTGATACATGTAGAAAGTTTAGTTAATTCTTCACACGCTTGCATCATATTTGTAGCTAGAAATGTTAATTTTTTGGTATAAAAACGATTCTGAAAATGGCGAATTTTTTTCGGGTTCAGACACTTGCCAAAAAGTAATCCCTTTTTATTTACCGCGGAAGGTCACAAATTTTAAAACCAACGCACAATTTGGACTTGGCTATCCTACTGATAATTGTAGAAATTTCCATCAGTACTACATTTTTTCATATTTCGACGACATGAATTATTGGACGATAACATCCTTCAATAAATACTGTGGACTTATTTTTGAGTTTTTTCTTATACTTATTTCTCTCATTATTTGCAAATTTTGCATACTTCATTGTTTAAAATGTAATTTAAAGAAAGAAGTATTCAGTACTTGCCTAATGAATAATGAATTACGTATTTTATAAGTTAAGAAATCAAAAAACAAACATATCCATATTCCGAATCACAATTTTCAAGCAAACTTTAAAACTTTTTCACGTGAACAGTGAGGTCAGGTGCTCCGGAAGAGAAAGCACCTCCTAGCTAGATACACCCGTCACGTGTGTAATCAAAATTGAGTAAAAGTAATATAATATTATCGGACGTCAAATATATCCAAGGCAATCAGTTGCACAGCGACATCAAACGTATCATGAATATCCTAGAGTTGCAATATCCCTGTGTCCACATTTATTTGTAACAGCTTGCTTCATTGTTTTAAGTTCTCCTAATGTGAACAAGCTCCATCAAAGCGTATTAATTAAGGGACCAAATACACCATAAGCAGGAGAAAAAGGAGCATTGCTGCATTGAAAAGGACATTGAGTTTCAAATGTATCATTTCGCGGGTGTCATAATTGATGTATAGGTCTAAATATGAAGCAGAACTTGGAAAATGAGTCGTATAATTTATCTCAAGCTCGCTGATGGATGGCATTCACATAGTCTCCCAAATTAGAATTGTTAAGAGAAAGAACGACAGAACAGAATCGATATATCTCTATGTGAGTTGAATGATTCGTCAACAGTTTGATTCATTAAGGTTTTGCATAAATTGCTTCATAAGAATAAAGACACAAATCTGCAAGCAATGGACCAATTTGTACCCATTGGTTTCCCGATTGTTTGATAGAACATTATATATTGATGCTATCTTCACGTATTTTTGTTTGGAATCCGTATAATACTTAACAAAACAACCAGATTCCCTGCTTAGCACTAGATATTTATATTTTGGCTTACTGTTTTTGTAAAAAGATGACAAGTTATCAATGTGTTTAACATTCTTTCAATTTAGACTGATGAATAGTGGTGTCAATTGTACAAAATTCACATGTTTTGTGCTTTTTACACGAAATAATATATTAAGCAAGCTGTTCAAATATTTTTAGAATTTTTAGAACCCGCATTTGGTTTTTGATTGATACCGAAAGACTTTAGAATTCTCCTATGGTTGGAAACAACATCATCTTTGGTAAAATTAGTTCTAGTATATGTAGGGTTATCCAATAAACTATCTAAAACTTATCTTTAAGGTAGAATCGCTTACAAAGAAGAATGTTATTAAAGCGAAGCCTTATCAACCAGCTTGGACAGCACATACCTGTTCTACATGTCTTTTTGAAATGTCGAAATTTCTGGATCTCTGAGTACTGAAGACGGTTTAGTATTCATAAACTCATAATTTTTTTTATCATTTTCAGATGATTTTTTTTACGATCTGATTGGATAATAATGTCCTTGTAAATACCGATGTTTCAATTTTACAAGGGTAATAAATAATTCACTCGGGTGATAAATAATTCACTCGGGTAATAAATAAAAATTACACGGGTAATAAATAAAAATTACACGGGTAATAAGAAAGAGGGAATAGAGCGGTAATGGCCGCCACCATACAGTTCAATTGGGCAATAAACATAGTAAAATTTACGCTTGGTTTGTAAGTATCAATCAATTTGACACATGCTCTATATTTAATTGTGTATTAACTTCATATTCTAGTTAAATTTTGCGCTTTCAATTTCCGATATTATTAATAATTTAAACTCAACATCGCTTACTCCTGGTAACCGATACCCGGCGAAAGGGAAGTAACTCTCACCAAATTTACACTAATTTTAGTCTGACTTGATCGAAACCCCGCTTAATTTTGTTTTTGTTTATTTAGTGATATGTAAATATTAGTGTATTGCCGACTTTTTTTATTTTGTCGTCTGCATTCTAAAAATGGCAAAAAGATTTGCAACACATTCTGAAGAAATAATAGAAAAACGTGCCAAAACGATACCAAGTGCAACTGTGAGAGCTAATTATCATGCTGCCAATAATTTAAGGGAGTATTTACAAGAAAAACAACAGCCCGTTATTTTTTGAGAACTTTGATGTTTTTCAACTTGATGAAATACTTACCAATTTTTACTTGGATGCTCGTAAGAGTGATGGGTCTAAATATAAGACAAACTCTGGAAAAGCTTCAGATATGGCCTCAATTGTTATCTTAAAGCGCCTCCTCACATGAAGAAATTTGACATTATCAAAGATACAGAATTTACAACTTCCTGTGAATCGTATAATACTGCTGTAGATGAATTAAAATCCGAGTTTAGGAGAAACACAGCATCATCCTTCTATAGCACAGTCCGATTTGAAAAAAATGTATAATAGTATTTATTTTAATCCAAACACTCCAGTTGGTTTACAAAACAAAGTTCAATTTGAAGTTAGACTATATTTTTGTCGTCGTGGCTGCGAAAATATGGACACAATGACAAAAGAAAATTTTTGGTATATTTACTGACCAAGATAGTGGTAGAAAATTTATCAAAAAAACGCGGGGTGAATTAACTAAAAACAGACTTGCATTTGAGAAGGAAGGCAATACTGGATTTATTCCGGATGACCTAGACTCACCTTAATGTCCGGTCAGATCATTTGAAAATTATCTGAATAAACTTAATCCCAACTGTCAAAAATTATGGCAACGTCCACTCGATAGTTTTGAAGAGGACTCTCAAGTCTAGTATGCAAACAGAGCGATCGGGAAAGACACTTTAAGCACATTCATGTCTCGGCTAAGTAACTTCCGATCCCTGTCACAAATCTACAAAAATCATTCAATTCGTGCCACTGGTGTGTCAATCCTGCCTAAAAATCAAATAACTAATAATGCATTTTAACGCTAAACCCAAATGGGATCTTTAAAAAGTATGTATAAGTTTACTAACAACACTTTGTTTAATCAATTAGATGTTTAGTTAAAACATTTGCATAGTGTGCAGTCGGTAGCAAAATCAAACTTTAGAATTAGTTCGATATCTACAAAAATATTAATATCTAAATAAACTCGACAGAATAAATAACGTTGACAGATTTCTACTAAATAAGTAATCATTTGGTCTTGTTAAGTGCAATTTTATAACAATGCACAATTGACTATTCATTATAATATTTAATAACAAAACGGCCGATCATTGTTTTTTATGTGAAATTTATTATAATTAGGATACATCTCTTAATTTAGTATTTCATATTCTGACTTTTAAGAAAAGAGGTTTAAAGAAACTTAAAAAAATTATTTATGCAAAAATTATAAGAAATTCTAAAAAAAATTTATGATATAGATATCATAACGTAACACGTGACGATCGTAAAATATTTATAGTCTATTCTTATCTACATCCTCTCAATAAATTCTTTTGGATGGAGAAGGTCAAATCTAACATGCTTTTGACATGGTTTTTCAATTTTACGTATACGTACAAATAAAATTGGAAAAGAAAATGAAAAATAAAGGTATTACTTGTAATATGTTTTTAACCCACTAAACATGTAGAAAAAGATCTTTCAGGGTGATTTATGAGCTGCTAAATATCAGTTGTATTATCTAGTACATTAATTAGGGGATCATCAAATATCAAACCTGTCCTTGCAATATTAGGCCTAAAAATATAGACAATCAAACAAAAAAAACATGTCCATGGTCAAATCACAATTCCAAAAGCAAAGTAAAAACTTTGAAAAATAGCTAATTGTGTTAAACACGTGAACTTTTATCTGGGAAATAAACACGAGTGTTCCGGAACGTGTAGGCACTTCTTTGATAGCTCTACCCGCCCCGTATTAAAACAAAATTGAGAATGAAACAAAAATGTAATTATTGAACTAAAATATACTCGGGAAACTTTCCGATACAGACATATCATGATATTAAAAGTATTAAGGGTATACTGAAGTCTGGCGGATTATGACCTTAATCAATAAAAAGTACAATATTAATAATAAACAAGTGAAATAATCTTTTGTGTTCGAAACTGGACCGGTGCCTACAATCCAATATGTTGTGACAACAGTCCAATATTTTCAAGCTTATTTGGCTGTTTTCACAATATATTGGATTGTTGGCACCAGTCAAGTTCACGTATACGGTAATCGGAAAGAAAGAAAAAACAAAACATCAGTATTTTGGTTTTACTGACACCAAAATTAAATATAATTTACAATGGAAAACACACAGATCATAACAAAATCTGAATTAAGTTTCCAAATCCATCCTAGTTATCATTTCACGACAACATCCAAACACATTGACCGTATAGGTTGAATGTAAATACATTTTGTTAATTTCGTGTGTCGTGCATTTGAGTGATGGCAATATCACTTACGGAGGCTGATTATATTTCACGAAAACCGTTTTAGTAGTCACATGAACGACGGATGATATACTGTATTTAACTCTGTTCACAAATCATAGAGGAATAAAAATACTTAAAACTTTCCCTGAATTTAATGGATTTTTTCTTTTACCTTTTTATTTCATTTTATTTTTTTATTAATATTATTATTATTTTGCAATATTTTAGTATTTAGTAAGATATAAGTCTCAAACTGCCCAGTGTGTAAAATTTTGCCCTGGTATCGGAGCGTCGAACCTCGAAGTCCAATATTTTACATACTGCACAGTTTTTCGGCTTATATCCTTTATTGATAACACGAAACTACCATGGATATATTTGATATCCCATAGTTCCATGTTCCTTTCATTCTCAATTTTGATTACACCAAGATTATCCCAGATATAATTGACGTCTAATAGTTCGTGTGACTTTCTTTCTCAATTTGGATTACACTTAAATTTGACATTTCATAGTTCCATGTTCTTTTCATTCTCAGCTTTGATTACACTAAAATTATACTTGATACATTTGACGTCCAATAGTGCCACGATTTCTTGATTTGACATCCAATAGTCCCGTGTTCCTTTCATACTTTATTTTGATAACCTTACAACCACCCTGGACGTTTGATAGTTCCATGTTCTTTTTATTTTCATTTTTGATTACACCAAAATTATTCTCGATATATTTGACGTCCAATATTTCCATGTTTCTTTCTTTTTTAATTTTCAATACAGTAACATAACTCTGAATATATGTGATGTCTCTTTTTTCATGTGATTTTCTTCTCAATTTGAAATACACTAAAATTACCCGGGCAGTCTCATTGTTCCATGTACAAGTCTCTTGGATTCTTCCATCGCTAAAATTTGGAAAATCTTAGTAACTTAAGATAAAAATTTTAAACTTGAGCCTTGAATCATCGGGAGTAATATATTCTTTCTAATCTAAGCAGTTGATTGATTGATTGATTGATTGATTGATTGATTGATTGATTGATTGATTGATTGATTGATTGATTGGTATCTTGCGCCAAAGTCAAGAATATTTCACTTATATCAAAACATCACCAGCTATAAGTTAAGTGGGTGGTAGTAAGTTTCACATTTGCTGTGTGCTCAGGGACATTTACAAGAAGGAATTTTTAACGCATTACAACTGTTGTGACAACGGACATGTTTTCAAGTTCTTACCAAGTGTCCTGCAATTGTAATTTATAATTTCTAAGCGCAAAGCAGTCAATATTGTCCTGGTATGTAAATCGCAACTTTAAGTCATACTGGAATGTATTTCACCGTGAAATTATAAAGTTCAGCTTTTATATTTTCTTAACAAAAACATTATTGAAATTCAATATATATAGTATGTTCGTCATTAAATCAAGTGACCTTTGTTAGTGATCCTGGAAGTCATGGGTTCGAACCCCATCCGAGTCATACATAAGACTTTAATATTTAAAAATGCTTCCTCGAATGTTGTTTGTTAAGTGGATATTGTATATTGTATATATGACTCAATATGTGTCAATATAATATGACTGTTTGCATTCATTGGTTTGGTTTTTTTCGGCGTAATAACTCTGTGAGCTCGGACATTAAAGTCGTTTCGAGTGAACGGTAATACGAGGAAAGTCATAAAAAATACCCCGCACGTCTTGCGCATAAACGGACTTGTCCTTGATTATTCCACTTAGATTCTTCCTATCGCAAATATTAAAACAAATCTGATGCGACGTCTAACAGTAACTCTCACCACAAATAGCTGAAAAAATTACTGATGCGGCACAATTTTCATCGCGAATTGTTGAAAAATTGCTGAGGAAAATTAAAAAAAAAACTTCCATCATCATTAACTCGATTATTGCTGGACGATGCGACGTTTTGTAAAGACTTCTCTCTTTCCAAATGCTGAAAAATTGCTGATGCGACGTTTAAAAAACTCCTATCGAGAATTGCAGAAAAAATTTTGATGAGATGCTTTACAAAATTTTCTCCCTTTCCATAAAACTGAAAATTGCTGATGCGATATTAACAAACTACTCTCATTGTGAATAGCTAAAAAATTGCTGATGCAAGTTTAACAACTACTCCAATCCTGAATAGCTGAAAAATTGTCGATGCGACTTTTAAAAACAATTACCATCGCAAAACCCTGAAAATGTTGATGCGATATTTTACAGTTACTCCAATCCAAAATAGCTGAAAAACTACTAATGCGACATTAAAAAAACATTTCTCATCGTAGATATCTTAAAAATCAGCAAATATTATTTTCATTATCAATTATGATTAAAGCTCTTGATTGAAATATGATTTTATTTATTAAACATAAACACAACGTCAAAATACCTTACATAATTTGTGGTAACAGCCACTTGACTATCTTGATCCCGCACACACACGCTTGCCAAATTTCCTTTAGTTATACAATTGTAATGGTCATCACATTACAACTGATATAAACATCGCATTATTTTTGTAATACACATCAATTTGCAGCTGTGTAACATATCACATTATAACTGTAATAGTCATAACATTACACCAATTATGAACATAGCATTACATCTGTAATACACATCAAGTTACAGCAGAGTAACATATCACATTACAACTGTAATAGCCATAACATTACACCTATTATAATTACTGCATTACATCTGTAATACACATCAAGTTACAACTGTGTAACAAATCACATTACTACTGCAATGGTCATCACATTACACCAATTAAAAACAATGCATTACATCTGCAATACTCAACAATTTACAGCTGTGTAACAAATCACATTACTACTGTAATGGTCATCACATTACACCTGTTATAAACAATGCATTACATCTGTAATAGACAATTACTAGTATTTACTACTGTGTAACATATCATATTACAACTGTAATGGTCATCAGATTACACTTTTTATAACATTATATTACATTAGAAACCTAATATTTAATACATTACTATTGTAATTCCCAATAATTTACAATTTTTGTACAACATTACATCACATTTAATATACATCGCACAAACGACATGTAATATACATAATACACATTACATTACAGTTATAATACACATTTTATTACACATGTACTTGTAATACAAATTACATTGATCATGTAATATACACTTCAATTTACATTTGTATAACACATCACATTGCACCTGTTTTGGTCATGTTATTACACCTTGTCACCCTTCAAAGAAATTTCTCGCATAGCGATTGGTTAACTTGCCGGAAATCTGCCGGGATACATGAAAGCACGCGACGTTTAGCGGTAAAAAGGAAGTAACTCGTACATCGCTGACGTCTAGTTAAAGTAAACAAACATGGCGACAACATAAGCAAATCACTCAAAATACGAAATGATACTAAAAAGATCCAACTGGTAACGCTTTGAAGGGTGACAAAAACGTTATACAGGGCTTTGGCAGGTTACACGCCTGAACCCCGTCAAGGATGAATGTACCCTGAGCCTGCAGCTGGATATGGATTGCTTTGTTTTTGATCATACAATATAAGATTAAAGTAATTTAGTGTGTGTGTGTGTGTGTGTGTGTGTGTGTGGTGTGTGTCCGCTCGCCTCGGTTTTTAATTGGTATGACCATTTTACTTGTCATGTTAATTAAAACGTACATTTGTATTGTAAGTAAAACGGAATTCACGAAATTTTACTTGAGATAGTAGGAATATCGTGTTTATCAGGCAAAAATATATAATTCCGCTGAGGTTCATAAAAAACTAAGGTTACTTTTTTAATTATTTTTTATATTGGCAATATGGGACAAGAATCACAACTGTACCAGTGTTTGTTAAACATTAGGGAAGGCAAAAAATAAATTACGATAAGTCGAGTTAGCAAAACTCATTGATTTTAAGGCCTTATTCAGCATGTACAGCCGATCATTCATTTAATTCAATGTTTCGTGAATTTTCAGATTTTTTTCGAAATGATAGTCTTATTTTGTGTATGACCGATTTTGTAGACATAAATGAGCCACTTACGAATAAACCATGTGAACCGGCTAAGATGACAAAAACATAGTCAAGAAAATCGGAATAGAAAAAACCGGATATGATTCCGAGACTCCACGGAAATGCACACAGTGCGCACGACCGGATGTATAGAGGAATTAAGGAACGAGTTACTTTGATAGTGTTTAATGATTTTATTGTATGGTTGTATCTGGATATTAATACAGAAGATGTAACAAGAGCAATAATATTGGTGAGAATTGACATTAACACCGGAAGTGTAAACGCTATCAAATTTGCCGGATATCCGGAAATAAAACATATCTCGCCAGTGTATTTTATCGGAATATCTGTCAAAATATCAAGTAATGCACACGGTACAACAAAACCAGTGGGGAGAATATAACACAAAATTATATTTCGATATGACAGGTGTGGTTTAAAAACGAGAGACCCTGGACAATGTTTCATCTTTCCCATTGTCCGCAAAACCTCGACACAAAATACGGACATCCAAGTGAATGTACAGAGCCATAAATAATGAGAAAGAACAGCGATGGTCAAGCATACCTCATAAATGAAGTTTGCACCCACGGCAGTTATAAAGAAAAGTTGGGCACTAAAAAGTGAAAGCATCATATGTCTGGATATTTTGCCAGCATAAGACTGAAACAGTCCTAAATGTTGGTATATTGACATAGTTACAAGAAGCGACAAACAAGACAATCCTAAGGTCACGTAGGTCAAGATTGATTTTGGACGCCATTTTGTATGTGGAGTAAAATCGGAAGCAGTGTCATTGCTTACGCTTTCATTAGTGTTTTCTTTATAAGTGGCTTTGAAGTTTCGAACGATAAAATCTGAATTCTTATCGAAATATCTGTGACGTTTATAGTCCCGTTAACAGATATGGGTATATAATCTGATGATATATTATGGAACCTCTGAAACATGTTCATAATTTTCTCGAAAAATCTTTGGCCCGAGAAAACGATTGTGTGTCTGTTTTCTTGACACCGTTCTGATATTTGGTCAACTTTTGATACTGTGACAGATTTATTGCCTTCTTCTTCAGTATATGTCCAGTCCATATTTGAAAGCTCCTCCAACAAAGATTTGATTTCTTCATAACTCCGTGCATCACGCATGGTAAAAGTAATTTCACCCCGGTATATACAACATGGTTCTATTATGTTTTTTGAGCACCACAATATACCCGTTAAAAGATTTAAGTAAAGATCATATTTCTGTACTGGCCATGACAAAAAAATAAAAATAAGTAACCTGTTCATGGTCGCTGGACCAATGACGTCATTGGTTATCAATTGTTGCAATACCTTATATTGATAATTCTTCAGAAGTTCTTTTACACAAAAGTCTTGTGATTGGTCAACACAGTTGTCACATGTTATCTGAAAAAAGTAACAGAAATTAATTTTACTCTTTTAAAAACCCGATAAAGGTTTGATTTTTATAAATAGAAAACAAGCTATAAAAGCGCAGTAATATCGTTTATAATTTAAATAAAAAAAGTTCCATCAATATAACGCCAACATTAAGTCCAATTCTGCTGAATTTAAGAGGAAGTGTATCGGAATAATGCTGTTTTTACGACCCAGTCAAGTTTCTGGTCAGTTATATCGTGGCGCCCTGAGTGCCAACCTCGGCAAGCGATTGCATGTCTTTTGTTCTTTTATCATTTTCTGTAGTATCTGGTTATATTATTTGTATGATTTAAAAAATTCAATTCCATGTCGGATTTTATCGAAATTTGTTCAATAGAGATTGATAATAAAGAACTAACTGAATTATCTGTCACGTGCTTGCCATTTGTAATGTATCCATTTTAATATTTCACATTTCATTATATATTTGAAAAATTAAACTTTTCATTTTTGAGAATTCTTTCTAGTAGATCTTAATAAATTTCTTAACATGACATAAAGTGAAGATATTACATCAGATGTGATATAATAAATTGTAATAGAGGTGAAAAAGTAAAATAAGTACATCGACATCTAAAGTTTTGTTATCAATCAGAATAATGTTGTATTTAATTGAAAAATGATAATAATAAGCTTAATAATTAGAAAGCAGGAAATAAAATTGTCATCGTAACGTCGTTTAATATCAAACAAAAACATAAAACCACAATGTCAAGACACAGCAAATCAAGTTAAACTCTAGTGAACTTCTAATAATGAAGTGCACACGGAATGCTCCAGGTGGTCGATCTAAATTTAGGATTATGAAGAAATAAAACGATAGTCTACTCTCCATATTTAACCAAGTTTTGCATAAATTCTGCTTTAGATAAATAAACAAATTTAGCAGGCAATGGTGCACAGTTTGTACTCATTGGTATATCGATTGTTTGCTGAATAATTATATTACAAAATATTAGTGTTGAGTTTGGTATCAAAGGGGATAGTGAATGTGGCGTAATTAGAGGTGACTATTTACGTTGTTTTTGTGCAGTTTAAGTGGATAGATTTGTCGTAACTGACTAAATGAACTAAAACGCCTGTTAAATCGGGAAAAAAGACATATATCTATATGTAAATATTTAAAATGGCGTTATATCTATCAATAACCCTAACTCTGGAGATTTTGTGAATCCCATTTATCCTTGAAATAAAAGATACGACTGATTCTTCAAAGTTCTGCTTCATATTTACGGGACTACATTTGAAGCTCTGTAACAAACGTGATGACTGATTTTTCTTCTATTTTCAACTTTCCTTTTCTGATCAGCAATATCCCCGCTTTTCTTGATTGCGGTGTATTTGTTTCACAGTAGTTCACACTATAGAAAAGATTGATTACTGAAACTTTATACAACGATACAAGCCGCTTACAAATAATTTTTTGACTTAGGGTTATTGAAAGACTAGTATTATGTTTTATGGTCGTCATCACAATATTGTTGTCATGTTTTGTCTCTGTGTCTAGGATTACCCTTGGTATATTTGACGTCGCACAGTTCCATGTTCTTTAAGCTCTCATTTTCGAGTACGCATGTGACGGATGTAGCTAGCTAAAATAAGGGGTGTTTACTCGTCCGGATCACTCCGTCTCACTCCCTGGTAGATGTTAATATTTCACCTAATTTGCCATTTTCAAAGTTCTACATTATACCCCTTACTCACCTATGTTTGAAGCATACATTAAACAATGCATGCAGTATATTTCTAAAAATAATACACAATTATTGCCTACTGAGTTTTTAATATTCTCGAGTCACCAGCATAGATACCGGCTCAGAGGTAAAAACTACATATTATACCAGTTTCAATTTCACAGCATTAGACGGCCGTTTCGAAATACAATTTCTAATCCGTAACGCTTGGATGGCCTATTATTTATCTCTTAGAATATTTATATTTTGATCCATTATCGTAAAATGGTTAACAAAGTTGAGGTTGCGCAAATATTATATTATCAATTCAGTTGGACATTTACTACAACATCTTTAAAAAGGAAGCACAATATTATGTTTGGTTATTCCTATTATTTACTTGTGTTTTTAGCCGCAAGAGTTTTTTTTAAATTTGGTCTTTTTACACCTTATATAATGCGAATGTTAGCACATTTTCAAAATTAATAGTTTTACTTACTGAAAATGAATGCTCGTGTTTATCTTTTTTACATTTGTCTCCAGTCCTCTATTAGTAGGTCGAGTGTAAAATAGTCCTGTAAGAGCCACATCGCTGAAACCTTTCATATCATCCCATGGGATATATTTTTGTTGGTCTAAACAAGCTATAATATCCCCAATTTCAGAATTTTTACAATGTATATTTCGGTAATATGTTTTAATGAGCTTGTTCGTCTTATCAATGAAAACAGGATTTTGAAATTTTGAACATAAATTGTTTTCTTCAGTAACATTATCGATGACGTTACTTTTGACACAAAATCGAAACCCGCCGATCCCGATTCAGGAGGAATAAACCAAGATCTGCAGTTTTTATTGAGGTAAGAAATCTTTTCTGAAAACGTTAAATTTAGATTCAATATTATCTCAACGGTGCACTTACTCACAGCAAGAAATGCCATCGTCCATACCAAAAAATTCCGTTGACCATGACAAGACGCACAATGCATGTTCTTATACGTCAACCCGTCTTCACATGTTACAGGTAACACATCCATTGTCCTACATAAATCAGAGATATTCGAATAGTGCTGATCCTTAACAGGTGGACATTTAGACACCATAAAAACTCCAAATACCTTTTTTTCTAATTTAGATATGTATAATACTTCGGTTTTACACGTCATGTATTTTATTTTTCCCGTTTCCATTGAGGAACTTGCCTCTGTTGGTTCTTCTACGTCATGACAACAATCGTGGTAAAAGCTACAAAGGTTGTCACAGTAACAAACTGGGAAATTTCCGGGGACTGTATTCTCGTCGCATGTTCCTCTTAGTTCACATGGGTTGTTTCGGATAATTTGTCCATGATGTTCACCGTTCAAATCACGCCTCTGGACTTTCAAAGAGTGTCTATTCATATATTTATTTATCTTTGTTACAGGTGTGTAACCTGGTTGGTCAGTTTGATGTAGTGACGATATCACCAAACAATTATATCCAAAAACCAAAATCAAAGGTATTAATGTGCATAAGCGACCCATCGTACAATTTGACTTTGGAACTTATCTTGTCATGCTTCAGAGTTACAGATGTTAATATATCTTTATGATTATAACTAACGGGCGTGATAAAGATTTAGGTAGGTGTGGTTTTCTGGTGTTTTTATTATTTTCTGTAGAATCTTGTTATATTATATGTATAATTTAAAGAATTCAATATCATGTCGGATTTTATCGAAATTTGTTTGAAAGAAATTGATATTAAAGAAGTAACTGAATTATCTTTAACGTGCTTGCCATTTGTAATGTATCCATTTTAATATTTTTCATTCATTATATATTTGAAAATTAAACTTCTCATTTTCGACAATTTTATCTGGTAGATCTTATTAAATTTCTGAACATGACATAAGGTAAAGATATATTATCAGAGGAAATAAAATAAATTGTAATAGAGATGAAAAAGTAAAATTAGTACATCGACATCTAAGTTTTGTTATCAATAAGAACAATCTTGTATTTCATTGAAAAATGATAATAATAAGCTTAAAAATTAGAAAGCAGACAATAAAGTTGTCATCATAACATCGTTTATTATTAAACAAATACAGTCACTCTATATAAGGGCCACAAGCTTATAAAGGACAGTAGAATTGTATCCTCATTGTTTTTATTTATATTATTTGAACCTGTTTTTAAAGGCCACCTGCCCATTAAGGTCACTCTAACTGGGTTCCTTGGGTGGGCTTAATAGACAGGCTTGACTGTACATAAAACCACAATGAAGGCACAGCAAATCAAGTTAAACTGTAGTGAACTTCTAATAATAAAGCGCACACGAAATGCTCCAGGTGGTCGATCTAAATTTAGGGTTATGAAGAAATAGAACGATAGTCTACTCTCCATATTTAACCAAGTTTTGCATAAATTCTGCCTCAGATAAATAAACAAATTTAGCAGGCAATAGTGCACAGTTTGTACTCATTGGTATATCGATTGTTTGCTGAATAATTATATTACAAAATATTAGTGTTGAGTTTGGTATCAAAGAGGATAGTGAATGTGGCGTAATAAGAGGTGACTATTTACGATGTTTTTGTGCAGTTTAAGTGGATAGATTTGTCGTAACTGACTAAATGAACTAAAACGCCTATGTTAAATCGGGAAAAAAGACATAATTATATCTATATGTAAATATTTAAAATGGCGTTATATCTATCAATAACCCTAACTCTGGAGATTATGTGAATCCCATTTATCCTTGAAATAAAAGATAAGACTGATTCTTCGAAGTTCTGCTTCATATTTACGGGACTACATTTGAAGCTCTGTAACAAATGTGATGACTGATATTTCTTCTATTTTCAACTTTCCTTTTCTTATCAGCAATATCCCCGCTTTTCTTGATTGCGGTGTGTTTGTTTCACAGTAGTTCACACTATAGAAAAGATTGATTACTGAAACTTTATAAAACGATACAAGCCGCTTACAAATAAATTTTTTAAATAGGGTTATTGAAAGACTAGTATTATGTTTTATGGTCGTCATCACAATATTGTTGTCATGTTTTGTCTCTGTGTCTAGGATTACCCTTGGTATATTTGACGCCCACAGTTCCATGTTCTATA
Source organism: Anadara kagoshimensis (assembly GCA_021292105.1). NCBI lineage: Eukaryota > Metazoa > Mollusca > Bivalvia > Arcoida > Arcidae > Anadara > Anadara kagoshimensis. The sequence continues at coordinate 39,348,330 of CM037867.1, forward strand.
AGCTCTCATTTTCGAGTACGCGCGTGTGGTGACAGGTGTACCTAGCTAAATAAGGGGTGGTTACTCGTCCGGATCACTCCGTCTCAATCCCTGGTAGATTTTAATATTTCACCTAATTTGCCATTTTCAAAGTTCTACATTATACCCCTTACTCACCTACGTTAATAGCATACATTAGACAATACATGTAGTATATTTTTGAAAATAATACACTATTGCCTACTGAGTTTTTAATATTCTCGGGCCACCAGTCACCAGCATAGATACCGGCTCAGAGGTAAAAATTACATATTATACCAGTTTTAATTTCACAGCATTAGACGGCCATTTCGAAATACAATTTCTAATCAGTAGCGCTTGGATGGCCTATTATTTATCTCTTAGAATATTTATATTTTTGATGCATTATCGTAAATGATTAACAAAGTTGAGATTGCGCACTAATTATATTATTATTTCAGCTGGACATTTACTACAGCATCTCTAGAAAGGAAGCACAATATTATGTTTGGTTATTCCTATTATTTACTTGTGTTTTTAGCCGCAAGAGTTTTTCTCAAATTTGGTCTTTTTAACACCCTATATACTGCGTATGTTAGCAAATTTTTAAAATTTATAGTTTTACTTATTGAAAGAGAATGCTCTTCTTTATCTTTTTTACATTTGTCTACAGTCCCTCTATTGGTAGGTCGAGTGTAAAATAGTCCTGTAAGAGCCACATCGCTGAACCCTTTCATATCATCCCATGGGATATATTTTTGTCGGTCTAAACACGCTATATTGTCCTTAATCTCAGCATTTTTACAATGTATATTTCGGTAATATGTTTTAATGAGCTTGTTTGTCTTATCAATGAAAACAGGATTTTGAATTTTTGTTTTCTTCAGTATCGATGACGTTACCTTTGACACAAAATCGGAGCCTGGCCGATCCTGATTCGAGAGGAATAAACCAAGATCTGCAGTTTTTATTGAGATAAAAAATCTTCTCTGAAAACGTTAAATTTAGATTCAATATTTTCTCAACGGTGCACTTACTCAAAGCAAGAAATGTCCTCGTCCATACCAAAAAGTTGCGTTGACCATGACAAAACGAACACTAGATATTCTTATACGTCAACCCGTCTTCACATGTGACAGGTAAAACATCCATTGTCTTACATAAATCGGAGATATTCGGATAGTGCTGATCCTCAACAGGTGGACATTAACACACCATAAAAACTCCAAATACCTTTTTTTCTAATTTAGATATGTATAATACTTCGGTTTTACACGTCATGTATTTTATTTTTCCCGTTTCCATTGAGGAACTTTCCTCTGTTGGTTCTTCTAAGCCATGGCAATAATAGTGGTAAAAGCTACAAAGGTTGTCACAGTAACAAACTCGGAAACTTCCGGGACTGTATCTTTGTCGCATGTTCCTCTTTATTAACATGGGTTGTTTAGGTTCATTTGTCCATGGTGTTCACCGTTCAAATCACGCCTCTGGACTTTCAAAGATTGTCTAATTATATATTGATTTATCTTTGTTACAGGTGTGTAACCTGGTTGGTCAGTGCGATGTAGTGACGATATCACCAAACAATTATATCCAAAAACCAAAATCGAAGGTATTAATGTGCATAAGAACCCGATCGTACCATTTGACTTTGGAACTTCTCTTGTCGTGCTTCAGAGTTATAAATGTTTATAGATCGTTATGGTTATAACTTACGGGCGTAATAAAGTTTTAAGAAGGTGTGTTTTCCAGACAAAGCATGAGATTTTAGCTTACGGTTATAACTGAGGGGAGTGATAAAGATTTAGGGAGGTGTGATTTTCCAGACAAAACATGATATTTCAGATTACGGTTATAACTAGGGGGTGTGATTAAGATTTAAGGAGGTGTGGTTTTCCAGACAAAACATGAGATTTCAGATTACGGTTATAACTAGGGGGTGTGATTAAGATTTAAGGAGGTGTGATTTTCCAGACAAAAGTGAGATTTTAGCTTACGGTTACAACCGAAGGGCGTAAAAAGATTTAGTAGCCAAGTTTGGTAGGACAAAAAGTTGGATATCAACTAACTTAAAACATTATTACAATGGCAGAAGTATTATCAAAATTGATTGTGATTACGAAGCTATCAAGATTATTCTTATAAGAAGCCAAATATTTTCTTCTTTTATAAACAGTTTTCATTTAATGTTTTGGAAGCAGGCGATCGATGAAAAAACCATATTATATTGCACTGCTTTTTTTGCGCAAAATTTTTACTGATACTTCGTCTTATTTTACCTATTTCTTTGGTATTTCATTTAGAAAAAATTACTATAATTCGATCAAACTAAATTCTTCCCTCGATGTCACTAAATAAGAATGAATAGATATAACGCGAAATTATAATAAAATTGTACTATTGAAATTTTAGATTTTTAAAATTCCTATAAAAACTACTTGATTTAAGCACACACAGCACAAACATAATTTTTTACACAGTTCAATGAGATCGCCATAATTGTACAAATTTGATAACAATTTCAATCAGTACAACATATTTTCATATTTCGACGACATGAATTATTGGACGATAACATCCTTCAATAAATACAGTGGATTTATTTTTGAGTTTTTCTAATACTTATTTCTCTCATTATTTGCAAACTTTGCATAATTCATTGTTTCAAATGTAATTTAAAGAAAGAAGTTTTTAGTACTGGCATAATGAATAATGAATTACCTATTTTATAAGTTAAGAAATCAAAAAACAAACATATCCATATTCCGAATCACAATTTTCAAGCAAACTTTAAAATTTTTCACGTGAACAATGTAAACGGGTGGTCCGGAAGAGAAAGCATCTGCTACATAGATACACCCGCCACGTGTGCAATAAAATTGAGTGAAAGCAACATGAAATTACCGGACGCTAAATATATCCAAGGCAATCGTTTACACAGAAAATCAAACTTATCAACAATACTGTGATGTCGGCCAAAACACTTATAGGGCTCTGATTAGCCTAGGCTTGCAATAATCCTGGGTTCACAATTTATTTGTAATCAGCTTACTTCATTGTATTAAGTTCTTCTAATGGGAACAAGCTCCACCAAGCCGTATATATTGGCAAACAAATACACCATGAACAGAAGCAGATATATTCTGCATAGGAAAGAACAGTTGAGTGTCAAATGTATCTTTCTCGGATGTCATAATTGATGTAAAGGTCTAAATATGAAGGGAACTTGGAAAATGAGTCGTATATTTTATATAAAGCTCGCTAAGATGGATGGCATTCACATAGTCTCCAAAATTAGGATTGTTAAGAAACAGAACGCCATCGATATATTTCTATGTGGAGTTTAATGATTCGGCAACAGTTTGATTCAGCAAGGTTTTGCATAAATTCTGCTTTATAAGAATAAAGATACAAATCTGCCAGCAATAGTACCAATTTGTACCCATTGGTTTGCCGATTGTTTGCTAGAACATAATGTTACGAAAGAAAACAAATATGTTGTTTTTAAAAAGCTCCAACATTTTGTTGAAGTTATTTTCAGCATATTTTTGTTCGGAATCCGTATAATGCTTAACAAAACAACCAGAATCCCTACTTAGCACTAGATATTTATATTTTGACTTACCGTTTTTGTAAAGGATGACTTATCAGCTTGGACAGCAAAATACCTCTCCGTGACGTTTTGAATTGTCGAAATTTCTAGATCTCTGAGTACTGAAGACGGTTTAGTATTCATAAACTCTTAAAAAATCATAAATTTTTTTATCATTTTCAGATAATTTCTTTACGATCTGATTGGATAATAAGGTCCTTGTAAATACCGATGTTACAATTTTACAAGGGTGATAAATAATTCACTCGGGTAATAAATATAAATTACACGGGTAATAAATAAAAATTACACGCGTAATTAATAAAAATTACACGGGTAAAAAGAAAGAGTGAATAGAGCGGTAATGGCCGCCATCATACAGTTCAATTGGGCAATAAACAGAATAAAATTTACGCTTAGTTTGTAAGTATCAATCAATTTGAAACATGCTGTATATTTTATTGTGTATTATCTTCATATTCTAGTTATATTTTGTGTTTTCAATTTCCGATATTATCAATAAATTAAACTCGACATCGCTTACACCTGGTAACCGATACCCGGCGAAAGAGAAGTAACTCTAACCAAATTTACAATCTAATTTTAGTCCGGCCTGGTCCTCTGCTCGAAACCCCGCTTCTTTTTTTTTGTTTTTGTTTACTTGGTGATATGTAAATATAAGTGTATTTCCGACTATTTTGATTTTGTCGTCTGCATTCTAAAAATGGCAAAAAGATTTGCAACACATTCTGAAGAAGAAATAATAGAAAAACGTGCCAAAACGATACCAAGTGCACTGTGAGAGCTAATAATCAAGCTGCCAATACTTTTAAGAGTATTTACAAGAAAAACAACAGCCTGTTGATTTTGAGAACTTTGAGGTTTTTCAACTTGAAGAAATATTTACCCATTTTTACTTGGATGCTCGTAAGAGTGATGGGTCTTAATATAAGACAAAGTCTTGGAAAGTTTCAGATATGGCCTCAATCGTTATCTTTAAGCGCCTCCTCACATGAAGAAATTTGACATTATCAAAGATACAGAATTTACAAGTTCCTGTGAATCGTATAATACTTCTGTAGATGAATTAAAATCCCAGGGTTTAGGAAAAACACAGCATCCTCCTTCCATAGCACAGTCCGATTTGAAAGAAAATGTATAATAGTATTCATTTTAATCCAAACACTCCAGTTGGTTTACAAAACTAAGTTAACTAAAACAGACTTGCATCTGAGAAGGAGGGCAATACTGGATTTATTCCGGATGACCTAGACTCACCTTTATGTCCGGTCAGATCATTTGAAAATTATCTGAATAAACTTAATCCCAACTGTCAAAAATTATGACAACGTCCACTCGATAGTTTTGAAGAGGACTCTCAAGTCTGGTATGCAAACAGAGCTATCGCGAAACACATTTCAAGCACACTCATGTCTCGGCTAAGTAACTTCCGATCCCTGTCACAAATCTACAAAAATCATTCAATTCGTGTCACTAGTGTGTCAATCCTGCCTAAAAATCAAATAACTAATAATGCATTTGAACGCTTAAACCCAAATGGGATCTTTAAAATGTATAAGTTTACTTACAACACTGTTTAATCAATTAGATGTTTAGTTAAAACAGTCGGTAGCTAAATCAAACTTTAGAATCAGTTCGATATCTACAAAAATATTAATATCTAAAACAAATGCGACAGAATCAATAAAGTTGACACCTTTCTACTAAATAAGTAATCATTTGGTCTTGTTAAGTGCAATTTTATAACAATGCACAATTGACTATGCATTATAATATTTAATAACAAACGGCCGATCATTGTTTTTTATGTAAAATTTTATTATAATAAGTTACAAGTTTTCATTTAGTATTTCATATTCTGACTTTTAAGACAAGAGGTTTAAAGAAACTTAAAAAAATTATTTATGCAAAAATTATAAAAAAAATTATAAAAAAAAATTTATGATATAGATACATTCCAACATAACACGTGACAATCTAAAATATTTAAAGTCCATTCTTATCTACATCCTTTTAATAAATTCTTATCGATGGGAAAGGTCAAATCTAACACAATTTTGACATGGTTTTTCAATTTTACGTATCCGTACAAATAAAATTGAAAAAGAAAATGAAAAAAAATATTAACTTATAATGTATTACTTGTAATATGTTTTTAACCCACTAAACATTTAGAAAAAAATCTTTCAGGGTGATTTATGAGCTGCTAAATATCAGTTTTATTATCTAGTACATTGATTAGGGGATCATCAAATGTCAAACCTGTCCTTGCAATATTAGGCCTAAGAAATATAGACAATCAAACAAAAAACATGTCCATGGTCAAATCAATTCCAAAAGCAAAGTAAAAACTTTGAAAAATAGCTAATTATTTAAACACGTGAACTTTTACCTAGGAAATAAACACGAGTGTTCCGGAACGTGTAGGCACCTCTTTGATAGCTCTACCCGCCCCGTATTTAAACAAAATTGAGAATGAAACAAAATGTAATTATCGAACTAAAATATACTCGGGAAACTTTCCGATACAGACATATCATGGTATTAAAAGTTGAGGGTATACTGAAGTCTGGCGGATTATGACCTTAATCGATAAAAAGTACAATATTAATAATAAAACAAGTGAAATCATTTTTTGTGTTCGAAACTGGACCGGTGCCTACAATCCAATATGTTGTGACAACAGTCCAATATTGGCTGTTTTCACAATATATTGGATTTTGGCACCAGTCAAGTTCACGTATACGGTAATCGGAAAGAAAGAAAAAACATCAGTATTTTGGTTTTACTGACACCAAAATTAAATATAATTTAAATGGAAAACACACAGATCATAAAAAAATCTGAATTAAGTTTCCAAATCCATCCTAGTTATCATTTCACGATAACATCCAAACACATTGACCGTATAGGTTGAATGTAAATACATTTTGTTAATTTCGTGTTTCGTGCATTTGAGTGATGGCAATATCACTAACGTCATTAACTGGATTATTGCTGACTGATGCGACGTTTTGTGGAGACCCCTCCCTTTCCAAAGGCTGAATAATTGCTGATGCTACGTTTAAATAACTCCTGAGATGTTTTACAAATTTTCTTCCTTTCCAAAAAGTTAAAAATTGCTGATGCGATATTAACAAACTGCTCTCATTGTGAATAGGTAAAATATGCTGATGTAACATTTAACAATTACTCCAGTCCCGAAAAGCTAATTAGTTGTCGATGCGACTTAAAAACAAGTACCATCGCAAAAACCTGAAAATGTTGATGCGACATTTTACAATTACTCCAAACCAAAATAGCTGAAAAATAACTAATGCGACGTTAAAAACATTTCTCACAACGTCAAAAACCTTACATAATAGGTGGTAACAGCCACGTGACTGTCTTAATCACGAACACACACGCTTGTCCAATTTACTTTGGTTTTACAATTGTATTAGTCATCACATTACAACTGATATAAATATCACATCATTTTTGTTATACACATCAATTCACAGCAGTGTAACATATCACATTACAACTGTAATGGTCATAACATCACACTAATTATAAACACTGCATTACATCTGTAATACACATCAAGTTACAACTGTGTAACATATCACATTACAACTGTAATGGTCATAACATCACACTAATTATAAACACTGCATTACATCTGTAATACACATCAAGTTACAACTGTGTAACATATCACATTACAACTGTAATGGTCATAACATTACACTAATTATAAACACTGCATTACATCTGTAATACACATCAAGTTACAACTGTGTAACATATCACATTACAATTGTAATGGTCATCACATTACACTTATTATAAACACTGCATTACATCTATAATACACATCAAGTTACAAAAGTGTAACATATCACATTACAACTGTAATGATCATAGCATTACACCTATTATAAACACTGCATTACATCTGTAATACACATCAATTTACTATAGTGTAACAAATCACATTACAACTGTAATAGTCATCACATGACACCTATAATAAACACTGCATTACATCTGTAATACACAACAATTTACAGCAGTGTAACATATCACATTACAACTTTAATGGTCATAACATTACACCTGTTATAAACACTGCATTACATATGTAATACATATGAAGTTACTATTGTCTCACAAATCACATTACTACTGTAATGGTCATCACATTACACCTGTTATAGACAATGCATTACATCTGTAATAGACATTTACTAGTATTTACCACTGTGTAACATATCATATTACAACTGTATTGGTCATCAGATTACACCTTTGATAAGCATCACATTACATCTGTTATTCAGACACATTAATTAACAACAATATAACATATCACATTACAACTGTCAAGGTCATCAAATTACACCTGCCATAAGCATCACATTACATCTTTAATTTATCATTTTACAAAAGTGCAACTTATGACATTACAACAATAACCCTTATCACATCACACCTGTTATAAACATCAGATTACATCTGTAATGCACATCCATTTACAACACTGTAACAAATCGCATTACAACTGTAATGGTCATGACATTACACCTGTTATAAACATCACTTTACATCTTAAATGCACATCAATGTACCACTGTATAATATATATCAATATAACTATAATGGTTATTACATTACACTTTTTATAAACATTATATTACATTAAAAACTTAATATTTATTATATTATTACTGTAATTCCCAATAATTTACAATTTGTGTACATCAAATCATCACATTTAATATACATCGCACAAACCACATGTAATTTACATAACACACATTACATTACGCTTGTTATATGTATTACAGTTATAATCCACATTTTATTACACATCTACTTGTAATACAAATTACATTGATCATGTAATATACACTTCAATTAACCTTTGTATAACACATCATATTACACCTGTTTTGGTCATGTTTTACACCTTATATACACATCACATTACATTACAACTACATGATACTGTTTATCTGGGTCACTTTATTTTACAGTAAATAATAAATACTCTAAAGAGAATCTGACATTTTTATGTTTTTATATAATGTTAAAATCAAACTCGTTAAAACGCTTATGCAATTCTCACAAGTCTCGTTGCATGAAGATTTTTTCAACTCGTATAATAAATCAGCCATTATACAATTATTCTTTTTGGATGTGGTAAACATAGGAATTTATCAACCTCAAATATATCATATTCACCGAGGCCTACATCCAAAGTACCTTAGTCGTATACTATTATATGACCAATGATGATCACTTATGTAAGATCCTCTCAAAAGTAGTAGTAACTACATTAACAATCTACACACGTTTTCAAAATCAATCGTTGAATCATATTAATGATATTCTAAGCCCAAGACAGGCATGCACGAATTTTTATTTTAGATTAGTTCTAAGAGATTCGTCCGAGTAGTTGATTGTTGACGCAAAGTAAAACAACACCCCATTGAGAACTAGCTGGAAGGTGGAAATGTTTTTATTTACTACAAAGGTGATGCAACTCGCAGAACACTTGCATGTGTAATTATACACAAAGCTGAGTAGCTGAGTGGCGAGATCTTGTTTCAACCTTATTCTTTACCGGGAGAGAAAAGAATAAGTAAATAGGTAAGAAAGTAAAGTTTAAGACAATTTATTTGTAAGAGGGTGTTTGAAAATGGACGTATTTTACGTACCATAGTTCCATGTTTCCTTCATTGTCAATTTTGATTTCCCCAATGTTACTCTCGTTATATTTACCGTCTCAAAGTTCCATGTTCCCTTCATTCTCAATTTTGATTACACACATGGCGGATCTAGCGAACTAAACAACAGGTGCTTACCCCCTCCGGAGTACCCGGCCTCACTAAACTGATTGTGATTTAGGTTGCAAGCTTCAAAGGTTTTACTTTGTTTTGGGATTTTGATTTGGATATGGATTGCTTTGTTTCTTTTTGATCATACAATATAAGATCAAACTAATTCAGTGTGTGTGTGTGTGTGTGTGTGTGTGTGTGTGTGTGTGTGTCCGCTCGCCTCGGTTTTAATTGGTATGACCATTTTACTTGTCATGTTAATTAAAACTTACATTTGTTTTGTAAGTAAAACGGAATTCACGAAATTTTACTTGAGATAGTAGGAATATCGTGTTTATCAGGCAAAAATATATAATTCCGCTGAGGTTCATAAAAAACTAAGGATACTTTTTTTAATTATTTTTTATATTGGCAATATGGGACAAGCATTACAACTTTAACAGTGTCTGATAAACACTAGGGAAGGCAAATAATAAAATTAGGATAATTTGAGTTAGCAAAACTCACTGATTTTGAGGCCTTATTCAACATGTCCTGCCGATTCATTTAATTCAATGTTTCGTGAATTTTCAGATTTTTTTCGAAATAATAGTCTTATTTTGTGTATGACCGATTTCGTAGACATAAATGACCCACTAACGAATAAACCATGTGAACCGGCTAAGATGACAAAAACATAGTCAAGAAAATCGGAATAGAAAAAACCGGATATGATTCCGAGACTCCACGGAAATGCACACAGTGCGCACGACCGAATGTATAGAGGAATTAAAGAACGAGTTACTTTGATAGTGTTTAGTGATTTTATTGTATGGTTGTATCTGGATATCAATACAGAAGATGTAACAAGCGCAATAATATTGGTGAGAATTGACATTAACACCGGAAGTGTAAACGCTATCAAATTTGCAGGATATCCGGAAATAAAACATATCTCGCCAGTGTATTTTATCGGAATATCTGTCAAAATATCAAGTAATGCACATGGTACAACAAAACCAGTGGGGAGAATATAACACAAAATTATATTTCGATATGTCAGGTGTGATTTAAAAACGAGAGACCCTGGACAATGTTTCATCTTTCCCATTGTCCGCAAAACCTCGACACAAAATACGGACATCCAAGTGAATGTACAGAGCCATAAATAATGAGAAAAAACACCGATGGTCAAGCATACCTCATAAATGAAGTTTGCACCCACAGCAGTTATAAAGAAAAATTGGGCACTAAAAAGTGAGAGCATCATATGTCTGGATATTTTGCCAGCATAAGACTGAAATAGTCCTAAATGTTGGTATATTGACATAGTTACAAGAAGCGACAAACAAGACAATCCTAAGGTCACGTAGGTCAAGATTGATTTTGGACGCCATTTTGTATGTGGAGTAAAACCGGAAGCAGTGTCGTTGCTAAGGCTTGCATTTATGTTTTCCTTATACATAGCTTTCCAGTTGTGAACAATAAAATTTGAATTCTTATCGAAAATATCTGTGACGTTTATAGTCCCGTTAACAGATATGGGTATATAATCTGATGATATAGTATGGTACCTCTGGAACATGTTTGTAATTTTCTCGAAAAATTTCTGGCTCGAGAAAGTGATTGAATGTTTGATTTCTAGACACTGTTCAGTTATATTGTCAACTTTTGATACTGTGACAGACCTCTTGCCGTCTTGTTCCGTATATGTCCAGTCCATATTTGAAAGCTCCTCCAACAAAGAGTTGATTTCTTTGATTTCTTCATATGTTCGTGCATCACGCATGGTAAAAGTAATACCACCCCGGAATGTACAACATGGATTTGTTATGTTTTTAGAGCACCACAAAATACCTGTTATAAGAATTACGTAAAGATCATATTTCTGCACTGGCCATGACAAAAAAATAAAAATAAATAACCTGCTCACGGTCCCTGGACCAATGACGCTATTAGTTATCAAATTTTGCGATACCTTAAAGTGATAATTCTTCAGAAGTTCTTCCACACAGAAATCTTGTGATTGGTCAACACAGCTGTTACATGTTATCTGAAAAAAAGAAACGAAATCAATATTACTTTAAAAAAACCGATTAGGAGTTTGATTTTTTATAAACATAAAACAAGCAATTAAAACTAAGTATTTCGTTCATAATTTTAACAAAAGAATGTCCACTTTTGCTGAATTTAAGAGGAAGTGTAACGGAATAATGTTGTTTTTAAAAGATTGACACATTTCTGTCACTTGTATCGTTGTGCCCGCAGTGCCGGCAAGTGAACTCAAAAATTACTAAAACTAGGATCTGCGCGAGTGGGATTCGAAACTAGATCGTGCGAGACACTCTGTTTAGAAAGAATACGCTTTAGAAAACTAAGCCGCTGGGGTCTTTTGAATATAAGGGAAATGGCTGAAAATGTCTTTGTACATTTTCCAATGATATTGAGGTGGTCATTTCTTGGATTGAATAAAAATCGGAAAACAAAACGGGAATTCATCATATGAACTTTAACACTATAAAATGTGATGGTTTGAAACTCAGTGGCGAGGCGTGAGTTGGATTTGAAATTTAATGGAAGAGTTCATGTTAGTTTTGAACTACGCAGATTGGCATGGGATCGTTTTAAAACTGAATGAAGAGGCGCAAGTTGGTTTTTAAAACAGCACGGAGATGAAGAAGTTGGGTTTGAAACTTAACGAAAAGTGTGATTTTTGAACCATGCGAAGAAGCTTGAGTGGTTCTAGAATCTACACTTAGAGGCGTAACTTGGTTTTAAAACTCCAAGGAGAGGCATTTGTTAGTTTTTGAAACCAAACGGTTAGGTGTGAGATAATGAATAATGAATTTTTGACATTTTGTATTTTTGGGGAATGGGAAGCATATTTATTTGCGACGGTTTTGAGGTTTCATATTTCGAATATTTATAACACTTTATCTACAGGACTAACAAGGCTTAATAAAAATATATTATTTGACAGATGTAATGCATAAACAACAAATGTACAACAATCGAAAGACGGTAGATATGATAAAAACGCATTTTTTCTGCACCGATTTTATCGCTTATTTTAATATTTTGACAGAAAATGGGAATACTGCCAGGATGTTTTGCATTTTAATTTATCATATATCACAATGAAAGATTGAATGACAATTTTTGTGCTGTTTTTGATACAGAATGCTCCAAAATCTGAAATTTTTGTTTTTTCCGAAAATATAACATTTGCAGAAACTTTTCTGCAAAAACTGTTTCCGATTGAAAAATTCGAAACGATTTGAAAAATGTTAAAAAATGGGTTTTCAGTAACTAGGGACATCTTTCTACAAGAATCAACCTTCAAACTTTGGGCTCAATCAACCGGATTTTAGTGCATGATTTCTTGGACTATATAACAATTGTTGAATAAATATCAAAAATTGATTGTAAAGGTTTATTTCTTGTTTTTTGCACCGAATTGTGTCAAATGACGGAGGAGCCATTAAGTCATCGACTCATGTTTGAACGACAGTTTATTGAGACTGTTCAGGGTGGGAAATGTTAGATAAATGTCTCAGTACTACATATGTTTACGAGAAATATGTTACAAAAACAATGTCAGATATGTTGTAAAGCAAATTTCCAATGTCTTTGTATAGGTTTAAAGGACAATGGGTCGGCTCAAATTGTGCATTAAAGCCGAGTTTGAGCCCACCCATTGTTCTTTATACGTGTACAAAGACATTAGAAAAATAATTTATTTCTTAAATAAACTAGAATGACTTGTCAACATCTCGTCAAGTCTGATATTGATTTGATATGTTTATTGTGACGTCAGAGAAGGCGGGACTTAATACTCTGAAGTGATGACGTGATCTCAAACAAAAGGTGCGGAGATGAATTCTTTTAAGATATTGATGTCGCTGTTTCGATCATTCTATCATTTCTATCATTAATTGCATCGCAGTTTTAGGAGAATTGCCACTTCCAAAATCCTGTTTATGCCTGTAAGCCACAACAATTTTTTTTCTAAAATGAGCGTGATAGCGAATGGGGGAGGCGTGATTGAGCAAATATACGTGATATATCAGCATTCCAGCAACATACAATGAGCAAAATATTATTTATAAAATGAATACGTAATTATCATAATTATTATGCTTTAACTAAAAAAGCTGCTGACAAATAGAGTTATATCAAGTCTTGGATTATCCGGGCACTCAAAAAGTTTTATTGTTGGTAATTTTTCATGCTTTCAAAATTATTCTGGATATGACATAACATCGTCTTATGACCCTTTCTTTCTCAATTTTTATTTAATTGTGGCTAGTTCAACAGGAAACGTTAAACCTACCGGGGCACCCGTGCTCACTTCCTTCGTGAGATTGCACGTATTTATTGATTTGAACATGGATCGGTGTTTTTGTGTTGGCTTGGTTTCGTAATTGTACAGTAATTTTAAGATGTTCTTATCAGAAATATCAAATAAAAATAAAATAACTGTATTACCTTCAAAAAATCAAAATATGAAAAATCTGAATAGATATTAAATACCCTAAGTAAAATGAGGAACCCAATGAATTTATAGTTGGAGACAAATAAATTAATTTATGTTCTATTTGATGTTTTATAAAATTTGTAAATCGTGTTTGTAATATAATTTACTTTTTGATTTTAAACATAATCTCATACTGACAAATATTGACAGAAAATAGAAATGTCATTAAAATGGATTTTACTCTTCAATATACAACATTTAAATATTGCTATGACGCCATCATTTCTTCTCTTATATTTAAAAAACATGACATGGACCGGTGCGAACAACCCAATATGTTGTGACAACATTCTAATATTTTCAAACTTATTGGACTGTTTCACAATATATTGGATTGTTGGCATCAGTCCAATTCAAGTATACTGGTATCGAGAAAGAAAAAAACAAACATCAGTATAGTGATTTTATTAACACTAAAACAAAATATTATTTAGAATCAAAATCGCACAGATCATAAAAATCCGATATGCGAACAATCTTAAATGATGCATGATTCGCGACAACAACACGGATATGTGCATCGCAGGGTAAACCCCTCTCAACCCACTCCGCCACGTGTGCAATTAAAATTGAGACTATAAGGAATTTATCAAGGGTAGTTTTAGATACAGGGACACCACACCTACCAAAGATTTTGTATTGATTGCAATCAGAATATGAAGGACCTTTAACCTAAATTTTAACATTCAACCGTTTAAGTTATCTATATTTCTTATTAGATCAGGCCCGGTTACACAGCCATTTCTTAGTTAAGTTTTTCCTAACTTAAATCTGGAAAATTTGATATCTAAATAATTCAGTTAGTTTTTAACATACCGATATTCATGAATTTAAGTTGTCATTTTAAAGATCATTTTGACCTAATACCATCTGTATATTCTGATGTTGAAACGTTTTACTTTTAGTACAAAAACATGTACAATAAAAGATTTACAAAAACTGTCAGATTTAAGTGAAGGAAAATTTTAAAAAAACCAAAATCATTGAGAAACCGAAACCTGATATTACCTTGGCAGGTGGGACATTAAATCATACCTACATCAACAAGATAGTAAAATTGAAAAGTAAAAACTCATTGATAACTCCAAATGAGCGCATTTACATGTTTAGTGGTAATAATACAAGTTAAAGTTTTTATATAAAATTAAAGTTTTTTTCTACAATTTTAGTATTTATATATAAAATTCGAAAAGTTTTCGATACCACAATGGATTTAATCGAAATTTATTCAAACGAAATTCATATGAATCAACTAACTACAAATACCTGTCACGCTCGTGCCGTTTTTAATGTATCTATTTTAAATTTCATTATTTATTGGTAGATCGTATTAAATTTCTTAAAATGTCATAAAATAAAGATATTGAATGTTATAAAGTAAAGGTATTAAATCAGATGAAACGAATTGAATTTAATGTAAATGCAATAACATTAGCATATTGACATCAGTCGTTTGTTATCATTAACAAAAATCTTTAAAACTTTGCATCTAAAAATGATATTAATAACCTTAATAATAATCCAGAAGTCGATAAAATTGTCAATGCAGTATATTTATAATCAAACAAAATTATAAAAAAAAAACAATGCTAAGGCGCAACAAAGCCATTGGATACTGACAGCTTAATTCATTTATACTTTAGTAAACTTTTACTAGGGAAGTGCACGGCGGGTGCTTCAGATGATCAATCTAAATTTAGGATTATGAAGAGATAGAACGACATTCTTTTCTTCAGATTTAACAAGGTTCTGCATAAATTCTGCTTCATATAAAAAACAAATCAACAAGCCACAGTTTGTACTCATTGGTATACCGATAATTTGATGAAAAATTATAATTACAGATGTTAGTGTTTTGATAGACAACATAATTCTTGTTTGGTGATATACGAGCGTAAGTCAGAAAGTTCATAGAACACGTATTCAGCCAAGCGTAACACACATGTTCTTTACTTATTTAGACAACACAACATTCCGCTAGAATAAACATATCATATTTGTGTAATTCTCAAAAGCATTCAAAGTTGGTGACCATCAAGCAATGATGGAAAATCAAAATGTTGAGTTTAGGGCAGTAATAAAGTTCCTCACAGTAGAGGGATCAAATCCCAAAGAAATTCACTGGCGAATGGCCGAGGTGTACGGTGACAGTGGTCCTGCCTATTCCACAGTGGCAAAATGGTTAGCTGAATTTAAACGTGGGCGCACCTCACTGAAGGATGACCCACGGTCAGGTCGGCCAGCTGATGCCATCACAAAGGAAATTGTCACGTTTGTGGAGACCCTCATTATGAATGATCGTCGAATTAGGATTGATGACATAGCTAGGGAGTGTGACATTTAACATGGAATTCTACACATGGTTATCCACGAGGTTCTTGGGATGTCAAAAGTATCCGCAAGATGGGTCCACAGAAACCTTAATGTGCAGGATCGCTTCCAAAGACTCCAGTCAAGTCGGGATATTCTTGACATTTATAATGATAACACGGAGACCTTCCATTTACATTTGGTAACTGGTGATGAAAAAGATGGATTCATCATTGGGACACAGAAACCAAAAAAGAGTACATGCAATGAAAGCACCCTGGCTCACCCCACCAAAGAAATTCAAAACCCAACCATCAGCTGGCAAAGTCATGGCCACTGTGTTTTGGATTCTAAGGGTGTTCGGTTAATCAATTATAAACCTGCTGGAATCTCTATCACTGGGGCTTACTATACTGATCTAATGAAGCAGCTGAAAGCTGCTTTTAAATTAAAAAGGAGGGGAATGTTGAGCCAAGGGGTATTGCTTCTTCACGACAATGCTCCTGTGCACAATTCAAGGATTGTACAAGCAGCGATTTGTGAATGCAAGTTCGAACAACTTATTCACCCACCCTACAATCCCGATTTGGCACCCAATGATTATTTCCTATTTAGAAATCGAAATATCTGATTTGACGTCTTTTTATTTATTAAATCACGAATGTGTGTTCTTTGGCGCCTACAGAATTATGTTGGGAACAAAAGTTTAGAATTCACAATATCAATTCTGTGTACTATTTTTAAGAACAAAAAATATATTGTAACGGAAATTATGTAGATCTACACTGTTAAAGATACACTTCTAAATAATTGAAAGATTTTAGTACATTGTTTAAAATTTGAAGAACTGTAATTTAAATGCTGCTTTTTGTGAGTTTTTTCGGTGATTTTAAATGCAAATAGTAGGATGCAAACTGACGATTCTTCATTAAACGTACTGTATAATTATTTTTCTGTGTCAAATTTTGGCTCACCCCACCAAAGAAATTCAAAACCCAACCATCAGCTGGCAGTTTGGCTTTGCTCTTGTACTTGCGTTCCATTTCGCCGACCTAGAATCAAGAACGCTTTATCAATGTTTACGAATCCCCTTTCCACTTTAATTCATCTGTATTTGGTAACGGGTTCTATGGGTAGAGGCTATATGATGTTAAAAATTGATTTTAATTTCAACAACCAAATAGGTAACAATCACTGTCTTTGTTTAATATTTAACATTAAATGAAAATCATTGAGTTTATAAAGTATACTAGGACTTTAAACTATTTATCGCGTAAGAAATAAGGAGTTTTTTTTTCTTGTTGTGGGATTTTTATGGAATTTTACGAAAAAAGTAGCTTGACGACCCCCCTCCCCCATTTTTTGTTTCCTGACAACAAACTTATATTCAAGTGAAATATATGTAGAAATCAGGGGTCGTATTTGATTAGTTTTTTATAGTCTACAAATTAACAGAACGGTGTTACGTTTAGTTTTCCGGAATTTTAATGTTCTCTCTTGATAGGTGCTGCTGTTAAAATTACCACGTGACCCGAAATAAAATGTCATTGGTCCAAATAATCTTGATTTCATAATGGTAAATTTAAATGCAAGAAACTTTGGGTTTCTAAGCATGACAAAAAATCATTAAAGCTTATTTATTGTTACCAGTGGTTATACTTTGATCATTTATGTCGTGAAAATGGCCACCAGGTGGCGCTTCAGAACTTCTTAGGCAAGTCGAAAACCTACCCTGAAATTTTGGCATGTTGAATGGTTTATGCCCATGTACAACATATCAAAATTTCAATATATGTTTTCAAGCGATTTGTTAGGTATGGATCTACCTGAATTAATTACATGTATTTAATATTAAAGCAATTTTTTTTTATTTACAAGTTTTTTTATTTTGAGTCTCTAGTCCTAGTTTATTAAAAACTTTTTATGGACAGCATATATAATGGTATATCTGTAATTTAAACCATTAAGTCGCTATCTCTGTTGGCGGATATTTCCCCGAGGATATCACAAACTCAGTAGGCAATGATTGTGTATTATTGTCTCAAATATACTATTGTCTAAATTTGCTGCTAGTTAGAAAATGAAATTCCTCAAAAAAATAAGGTATAATTCTTCATACAAAATATTCCCTTAGCTAAATTTGGTAAAATATATTTTGGTCATTTTTGGTATCTTTTCAACATCTTGAAAAAAATTGGTTTCACAATTTATTTTGGTCAAGGCACTACTGATGAGGAATTGTATTCCGAAACGATCGTCTAGTGCTGTCAAATTAAAACTTGAATAATGTGTAATATACGTTTGTTCTCCACCGTTTGGTAAGTATGGGCTTATTATTTATCTCTTAGAACGCTTATATTTTTGCTCGATTTTCGTAAAATAAGTGATATAGGTTGCGCAAACATTATCATGTAATCTTAGCTGGCCATTTACAGCACCCCTAACAAGTAAGAGTTATATAATGTTTGGTTAAAGCTATTTCCTTATCTTTATAGGCTCATAAAACATTTTTTTCAAAAATTTATCCTTTTCTCTTACTCTAGTTTAACCCCTTACATACTGGGTATGTTAGCACATTTTCAAAATTAATAGTTTCACTTACTGAAAGGTAACGCTCTTGTTTATCTTTTTTACATTTGTCTCCAGTCCCTGTATTGGAAGGGCGAGTGTAAAATAATCCTGTAAGAAGCAAGTCCATAAAACCTTTGCGTTCATTCCATGGTACATATATCTGTTTATTTAAACACGATATAACGTCCCCAATTTCACCATAATTACAATGTATATTTCGGTAATATGTTTTAATTATTTTGTTCGTCTTATCAATGAAAACAGGATTCTGAAACTTTGAACATGAATTGTTTTCGTCAGTAACATTATCGATGACATTACTTTTGACACAAAATCGAAACCTGGCCGGTTCTGGAGGGTTGAACCAAGATCTGCAGTTGCCCTTGAGGTAAGAAATCTTCTCTGTAAACGTTAGTTTTAGATTTGATATTTTATCAGCAGTGCAGTTATTCAGAGCAAGAAATGCCAATGTCCATACCAAAAAATTCCGTTGACCATGACAAGACGCACAGTACATGTTCTTATACGTCAACCCGTCTTCAGACGTGACAGGAAACACATCCATTGTCAGACATAGATCGGAGATATTCGGGTTATTATACTCTTCCGCAGGTGGACATTTTGACACCATAAAAACTCCAAATACCTTTTTTACTACTTCAGATATGTACAATACTTCGGTTTTACACGTCATGTATTTTATTTTGCCTGTTTCCATTGAGGAACTTTCCTTTGTTGGTTCTTCCACGTCATGGCAACAATCGTGGTAAAAGCTACAAAGGTGGTCACAGTAACAAAGTGGGATATATCCGGGAACTGTATTCTCGACACATGTTCCTTTCAGTTCACATGGGTTGTTTTGAATCATTTGTCCATGATGTAAACCGTTTAAATCACGCCTCCAGACTTCACTAACTTCCGGAGGTTGTCTATTCTTAAAATTATTTAACTTTATTTCAGGTGTGTAACCTGGTCGGTCAGTTCGATGTAGTGATGATACCACAAAACAATTATATTCGAAAACAAAAATCAAAGGTAGTAATGTGCATAACAGATGCATCGTCACATTTGACTTTGGAACTTACCTAGCCATGCTTCAGATTTGAAAGTGTTATATAACTTTACGGTTACAACTGAAGGGCGTGATAAAGAATTAAGGAGGCGTGGTTGGCCAAACAAAACGTAAGCTTCCAGTATAACAACAGCTTGGTTACAATCAGTGAAAGATTATTAGACATTTCCGACAACTGTATACTCCGACTGTCGGCTGTTGACGAATTCATGGGTCATTTCAAAAGTTTAAAATGTGCTATCACAATTCTAACTTTAGAGGGTAATTAAAAAGTAATAAAGGGCAAATATTCCTAGAGCATATTTTATAATATGTATTTTAATGATCACTTTTTTAAAACATATTTTAAGGCATTAATATTTGCAATATCTCCTGCAAATCAACCCAGCAAGTATTTTAAAAATTTGTTTAAGTTTATTACGCGGGTGACGTCAAATGATGCTTACATTGTGAGCAACCCTTAGTTTTTAATGCGTTAATTCCAATTGCATCAACTGCTCTCAGCACCTGACAATTCTTGTAGAAGGCCACTTAACATATCAGCTTAGGCATTGGCCGAAGATAAAAAATGTTCACTTATCTGTGTCTTTTCAAAGAAAACTAATATTTTTAGAAAAATCAAAAACTAAGTAAAATCAAAAGCTTAAATGATATTTCTTTTTGTTTTACCCCCATAGAAAACCATTTGACATCACTAGCGCTGCAACATGAACGGTATTGGTGTGAATTTATTTTATGTTTTGCTTATATTTATTAGACATTGAAGTCCTTTTATAAGTAATTTGTATGTTTTTATTTACTTTTTATAATTTGCCTTTGGCTTCCAGACAGATATCTAAGCGTGCCTTTTTCAATTATCATTGCACTATTGATGGTCACCTCAGTAGAGAACCAGATACAGCGTCCGCTAAAAAATATATGGAAGGTTGCTGGATCGATTATTAGCCTAGTTCCATGTTCCTTTCACACAATTTTGATTACACACGCTAAACAGGAGGTGCTTACTCTTCCGGAGCACCCGGCCTCACTTCCCTGGTGGAAGTTTACGTGTCTAACCTAACTTGTCAGTTCCAAAGTTTTTACTTTGCTTCTGGATTGTGATTCGGAAATGGATAAGTATGTTTGTTTTTGATTATACAAATTGCATTAAATTTTCCTTCTATCCCCTTCACTCGCTTGATGCCTAGTATAACAGGGTTATGGGAAAGCCTCACTTCTGAGTTAGACTAATGTGTCTGCAGGGTGCAACATCAGTAAGCTTACACTTTGTAATTTATAATGATTTGGCTAGCGCTAAATAAATAACGTAATAATGCAAATCCAAAGGCGTGAACACCATAAATAAAGGCATTATAATGCGAAATAGTGTGTGTGTGTGTGTGTGTGTGTGTGTGTGTGTGTGTGTGTGTGTGTGTGTGTCCTGTAAAACTATATGCAATGCTATTATCTGTTTTGTATGTATTATTTTTTGAATTTCACATAACTGCGCATCATCTTATACATGGAGATACTGTTTTTAGTGAAACATAACATAACCGTTAGATGTGTCAAGTTTTTCTCGCTTTATAACCCTTTTATTTCGCTTTATAACGCCTTTCAATTCGTGTTATTGTGCTTTTAATCCGCGTTCTAGCGCCTTTTGATCCGCGTTGTCGTGCCTTTATTACACGTTAAATAACGCCTTTTAATTTTGTTATTGATAAGTCTAATACGCTTGCGTACAATTAACATAAGGTCTATAGAGCTTTAATTTGCGACAGAATACAACTCATTTTTGGTGCGAATGCCATCTTTGTGTCTGCTTTGTAATAGTGAGTACTCGGGTGGTTTGTAGGTGCTAGCTCATCGAGATAGCAATTTAAGGTTGTCGCTTCACCGGTCTATTATTTAGAATCCGGGTGAATCAGCAGCTATGTTAAATGAGTAACTTGTAACTTAAAATAAATATAAAAGTAATATAAAACAACCAATAAGCCAAACTAAAATTTTGAGACGGCCCCCTAAATCGTTAACAGTCTATATATGGCTGTCGTAGTAAATCGTCGTCGGAAATGCCAATTAAAAGTGAATACGAAACTATAATGATTATTTTCATAAGAACTACAAACGTTTCCCCTTTTATAAATTGTTTTCTTTAGCTATTTTTGGGGAGGTGATTGATTAAAGGGATAAATATTGTAGTGCGCCGCTTTTTCGCATCACCATTTTGAAGGATAGTTTTTGCAATATTTTACCTATGTCTTCAGTATTTATTTAAGGAAAACCAGAGTTGTTCAATTAAATCAAACTCTTCCGTCTAAAAATGACTGAGTAGATATATAATGCGAAATAATATATTATCCTATTGAAATCAAAGATTTTGAAATTAAAATAAAATGTTGAAAGAAATCAGAGAAGGTTCGATAAAATTTATACTCTTCCCTTGTTATGAATCAACAACCCTGAACAATATATTTTCCTATTGGAACCATAGATTTTGAAAATTACAAAAAAACTGCTTGTTGTAAGTAAACACAGCACAAACATAGTTTCTTACGTAGTTCAATTGGATCGCCATGATTGTCGAAATTTGATAAGAATTTCCTTCAGTACTATATATTTTGAGATTTCAGACGACTGAAATATTACAAAAATATATCTTAAAATGGATGCAGTGGACGAGTTTCTCATTATTTGCTAATTTCACGTACGATTTTTTTGCAGTTTATATTCTATTGAGCAAAACACATACATTAATATCATGTTTTCAGACCATCTAATTGACGTATCGCTGACCATTGTGGGCGTAGCCGGCGATTCGTCAATTACACTTGAACAATTGAAACAATTTTTATTATGCGTTATCAATAATATTGCTATTAGTAGTAGTAGTAGTAGTAGTATTTAATTAATTAATTAATTAAACATTAATACTTATAATGATAATAGTATATTGCTGTATAGAAAAGGAAAATTGACAATATAAAAATTGAAGGCATCACGTTTGTGTAGTTTTCCGTAGGCTTCATAGTTGAGGTATAAGTATAAATATGAATCAGAACTTGAGGAATCAGTTCTGTAGATCTGCAAAATAAAAATTGAGAATATGTTAATGTCTCCAAATATGAGCAGAATAAAAGAAATTGATGCCTTTCATCATCATAATAAAACGTGTTATTTTACGACCAATTAATTATTTTAATGTTTGATAACAATACGGCAAATGTCAACGTTCTTCAATTATATTACTTTAATGGAGATTAAATTTCAGTATTTCATATTGACTATTTTTGACTGAAACGTTAAACACTATTACTTAACTAATTTTGTTACATTTAGAAAGTTATATTGCATGGACTTAAAAATAACTTTCTTCAAGTTGACAAAAAGAACAAAAATATTTCGCAATAATCATAAAAAATGCTTGGGTTTCAAATTATCTAAATTATTTTGTGATATAGATACATTCAAACATAGCACGTGACAATCGTTAAATATTCATAGTATCTTTTACTCTACTTTCTCTTAATACATTCTTATGGATAGTGTTGTGAAACTGGAGTTGCCATTTTCTATAATTTGTATAATTGAAGTTGCATCTGTCTGTTTTTATGATACAAGTTTAAGTTTCATTAAAATCGGTGTGTTAGGTCAATAACCCTTTGCGTGCCCTGGAACAGTTCGAATTACGTCACTACTGTGCCGAGATTGTACATAACGTCATAGTGATGCGTCATAAAAAATGACGACAGAAAAACAGGACCACCTGTGTTCATTTACATTAATTTTTAGAACGTAAAACATTTATTCCAAAGTTATTATATAGCCGCTTTCATTGTCAGATTCTCTCAGGAAATTCATATCTAAAACAAAATGTAATAATATTTGAATAAAAACTGATTAACATAGAATTGAAATTCTAATCGGTCAGTATCTTTGAAATATACACCCTCTTAGAAATAGCCGGAAACTGGTTATCGCTCTTGATATGACGTCACACCGGGAAAGCTATCTATCGATCCCATCAGCATGTACAGTATATTCACTCAGTTCGAGTATCTGTTAGGTGTCATATGTAAGCTACAGGTGAGATGATAAACCGACAAAGCAAATATTACTTTAAATAAATTACAAATTATGAATGGGCTAATTAAACAAATTTTATGATCATCCGAAAAGACACTTAACATTGTAAAGGATTGTGTAGAATTTGTTGTAAATTCTTCAACAAAATAACAAGTTTTATTTTTACTAGAAAATTGCAATTTGTAAATGTTCAAATTTGAAAAATATAAAATACATGTACGTATATTTATTAATATCTTGGACCATTTAATTACCCTCAAGGACATTTGAAGTTCATATTTTCATCCGACTGGAAATATTTTAATTTTTTACTCAAATTACTACGAACGTTCACCTTCCACTTTTTATTATTAATTTTTATTTATTTTATTAAATCGGAATTTTCATAAAACTTATTTACAAAATATTGATATAAATTAAACAATTCAGATACATAATTGATAGTCAAAATAATTTGAAAACTTAAATTTTCCTGTGATTACAAATTAGCGACATCTTAAAGTTGTATTTAAAAATCATTGTTCAACGGATTAAACTTTAATTAAAGAAAGATCCGTTATTGCTAAAAATGTTAAAGGTTCTGAAAAATTATTTCCAAAATTATTAATAAAAATATTTAAAAAAAAAACAAAATCAAGAACAAAAAAAAACAACAACATTGAAATTTTGGTTGTATGGTTAAAATTTCGATCAAATTTATATAAATAACAACTGATTCTATGTTTGTATCTCTCTCTCTCTCTCTCTCTCTCTCTCTCTCTCTCTCTCTCTCTCGTTTAAATAATTCTATCTACTGAGAATCTTCCGAGATTAACGAAAAGCTTAGGCTACTTCTGACACACCTGGATTCATTCATGCATAAGCAAATTGTCCTTAGGTTGGACCGAAGCATTTTCTCTCCTGTCAATCAGGTAATCAAAATCAGTGCCCTAATTAGTTCCGAATGACTGCCCATGACTTGGTATTACAATATCAAATATGTCATGGAACAGTTATTATTATGTAACAATTAATATGAAATTTTAAAATTTTTAATGAAAAAATATATTAATTTCAAATTATTTTTCAAGAAGTGATGGAATAAAATACCAGCGATATGTAATTAAAATTGAAATTTAATATTTAATTTTAAAACAATATTATATTGAGGGAAAATACGAAATGCTAGTATTTCTTTTTCATAATTCCCTGTATGACGTCACATTCTACTATCAATCCTAGCACTCCCGCCAGGTGTCGCGATTTATCGGAAGGGTGTATAGCATGAATTTTTCTAATCTTTTAGTTGTAAGATTTATATTTTACAAAGTAAGCATTGAACATCTTTAAAATCGGAATTAGAATTACAATTAATATACCGTTGCCATACTTATAGTTTAAGAATAACAAACACACACACACACCTATCTTTATAATTTCTTAAAGTAATCGAAAATGGCGACAATGCAGAATGGGGGCACTAGTTTTTGTTTATTTGTATTGTCACGTCGTAAAATGATATTTGTTTATTTATTATTTATTTATTTCTTCATTGATGGTAATTACAATTACCAACGGTTAAACTGAGAAATATATGCCCATCAATTTAGTCACAGATTGGATGTGTCCCGTTTTATATTTCTTAGAAAATTTCTCTCTCGTCGAGTTGTAGTAACCATGCAAAAGAACCTAATTGAGTTTGGAGGGATTATAAAAGCCTTTCTATTTCAATACTGATTGTTCGTCAAAAAAATAGTGAAAACAAAGATCACAAAAATTTATGTTATCAGAGACAAATGTACCCAGGTCAACTCGTACCCAAACGAAGACAACTCGTACCCATGCGTATTCTACATCAAGAAAACTCGTACCCATCTCGAGACAACTCGTGCCAAAGACAACAATTAGAGAAAATTCACAGATTATTAAGATAATTATATTTTAACTTAAATTTTAATTTTATTTCATGATATCAAACTTATTACTAGATATTGGTAGAAAACATTAAAATAATAATTCATATTTTATTACGTTTTAAAGGTCACCGGTCACCAAATTTATCAATTTTGTTTTTTTCATCCCTATGGGTAGAATGATCAATATTGATGTGTCTGGCGGTTTCCCATACCTTACAGTTACCTGTAATACACTAAAACCTTACCTGAACGAACTGCTAATACTCGGTAGTTTCCGACACCGCTCGTAACTTTCCGGCGATCTAATTGATGACGTACATGGTGTTAGCTGCTGGGGAAAGACACATTACCTATATATGTATCTATATGTTAAATGGAGGTTTGTGTGGCATTTTGAAGCGTTTTAAAGTTTGATTTCAAGTCAGAATGATATATTTTGTGAAGTTTGGATATAATAATACCACAATAAACGATAAACAACTTTTTCACCAATTTCAAAACAAATTAAAGCCAGATTTAGACAAGTCTTGCATGCAGTT
The DNA here is from genome assembly GCA_021292105.1 of Anadara kagoshimensis. Taxonomy (NCBI): domain Eukaryota; kingdom Metazoa; phylum Mollusca; class Bivalvia; order Arcoida; family Arcidae; genus Anadara; species Anadara kagoshimensis. Next base: position 39,374,736 of record CM037867.1, read on the forward strand.
TTGAATGTATTTCAATATTACGAGATAAGTCAGGGAAATAAGAGTGGTGTAATTATTTGAGACTATTCCAATTATTATTAATGAATTTTAAAAAAAAAATCACCGATTTTAATCAATTTTAATTTTTAAAATTACTTTAATTCCGTAATTCAATCATTTCACCAGTTCATACGTTCAAACAGAAAATTGCATGTCTCTTGTTCAAATCAACCAATCTTATTTTACTTTAATTTATTCGATTTGCAGAATCTATAAAAATGACAGATAACATTTACCGGGTATATCATAACGATGTACACATGTATCAATTAATGTTGCATATTGGAACTCTGTTGATTACAGGTGATAGATGTCTACTTCTAAACAGAATGTTTCCCAATGTAGCATATGATATAACTTTTTTAATTAATACTCATTCTACGAAAGATATAGAACCTTATTGGAGATCAGAATGGGGATATGAGGCAAGGTTTTGCTCTTATGCCAGTAACAGTCGCGGAGTTGCCGTCCTTTTCAAAAACTCGTTTCAGTTTGAGATACTACAAGAAATTAAGGATCCGAATGGAAACTTTTTAATTTTAGACAAAAAACTCAGAATAAACGTTTAATAATTGCAGCAATCTATGGACCAAACTTGGATGAACCCAATTATTTCCAAATTTTAAAAGAAAATATTAATATTTTTGGCAAATCTTCCATAATTATCGGAGAAGATTTTAATGTGCCTTTAGATTATGACGCTGATACAATTAATTACAGTCATAAAAACAATCGGAAATCTCAAGCTAAAATTCATGAAATCATAGTCGAGCTAGATTTAGTTGACGTATGGAGAGATTTGAACCCAGATATATATAAATATACATAGAGAGGGCCTAGAGGTAAATTACAAAAATGTAGTAGAATAGATTATTTCTTTGTATTTTCCGATTTACAACCATTTTTGATAGACGCAGATATTGATGTATGTTACAAATCCGATGATTCTCCCGTCAGAGTAAATTTCAAATTTTTAGAACATGAAAAAGGAAGAGGCACTTGGAAATTTAATAATAGTTTACTTTTTGATAAAGAATATATAAAAATCGCAAAAGAATGTATACAAACTACTTCTGAACAATATAGAATTGACAATGGGGATTTAGTTGAATTTTCAATAAATGACTAATTACTATAATTTTTTATGGAATGGAAGTTGTGATAAAATTAAAAGAGAAATTATGTATTCTAACCGAGAAGAAGGAGGACTTTCTGTACCTCACATACGGTCCTTCTATAGAGCTTTGAACATCATGGGTTAAAAAACTAGCTGACCCATTAAACAAATTCACCTGGAAATTGCTGTTATCAGATACACTAGAAACATTAGGTGGTTACATAATAACGTTTCTGAGTGAACAAGGCTTAATAAAATGTACATCCAAGCTAAATACTTTCTGGGTCGATGTGTTTCGGAACTGGTCAAAATTAAATGAGAATGCTACCACAACCCCTGCTGACATTCTTTCCCAAACCATTTGGGGTAACCCTTATATTAAAATAGCAAACAAGATGATTTTTAATAGTGATATAGCAAGGAAAGATATCTTCTTTGTAAATGATCTTGTTAAAGATGATGGGTCATTTTTGAATTGCAAGGAGTGCAATACATTGTATAATTCAAATGTAAATAAACTATATTATAATAGTTTAATACATTAAATTCCAAAAGAATAGAAACGTATGATAAATCCCTCAAAAAAATTAGATGAGATATCTAGCGATAATTTAAAACTTCTGAAAAGTAAAGAAAAAAATAACTAAAAGTTTTTACATCAAATATTTGAAAACTGTTAAGTAATATCCAGAACTATGTTTATTGATAAGCTTCATTGCCAACTGCAAGAAGAAGACTGGAAAAAAATTTACATCTCCCCTTCAAAATCACTAATGATACGAAGTTGCAATTCTTGCAATTCAAAATAAACCATAATATTGTTTTTACAAACGATAAACTATTTAAATGTAAATTGTCTGATACAGAACTGTGTACATTTTGTTTTGAAACAAAGGAGTCTGTAATGCACCTGTTTTTCCAGTGTATGCACGTTAGATCATTTTGGTTTCAATTATTAGATGATATCAAACAAAAATGTGGAGTCGAAATTGAAAAGAAAAAGAATTGTTTTTTATTTGGAGTCATCGATCATGCTCAAAAAGATAGTATCAACCTGTGTTTTTTAGTTTTTGAACATTATATTTATTTGTGCAGATTTAGAAAAGTACTGCCCAACTACACAGGTGCATTGCGACTCTTGCAATATTACTATAAAATAGAAATATATTCTTTGTTTTTTGTACACCCCTAAAAAGACTAATTATATTATAAAGAAATGGAATTTGTTGAAAAATATTATAGACGATGTAAATTAATTATTGAAATGATTATGTGTCATGTAATTATTGTTGTCTATGCACATTGTAATTATATATTGAAGGTTGAAAAAATATGAATACAAAAAAAAAAATAAATAAATTTCAAAAGAAATGATGAAAATAAATAAATAAATGTAAAATTATGTTTTGTAAAAGTATTAGTAAAAGTTTATCATACTTCACAGTTCTTTCTTTCTTTCTTTATTATTATTATTATGTTTTTTGTTTTATTTTGTTGGGTTTTTTTGCTGAAGGAAATTGATATAACCAATGCTAAAAATAAACAAATATATATGAACAAAAGGAGAAGTTACTATTGATAAATCTTGGTAATAAATACAGTTCACTATACAAGCTTCAGTTACTAAATAGCTGGGAAAACATCTTCTGCGTCACTTCCGGTTTTATGCTCCTTTACTACCAAAGGGAGATAACACTGTTTTTCAACAGTTTTAGGATTTTATTTTACGCTGTGATGAAGACAGAAATGATTAAAAATGTTATTTATGGCTAATCGACTCTTTATTATGTAATCTTTGGGAAAATAGTACAAAAAAAGTTTCGGTTTTTGGTGACCGGTGACCTTTAACATCAACGTAACATCAGCCCCCCCCCCCTCCAAAAAAAAAGAAAATTATTTAGGAACATTGTGGTGATCATAATAAAAGACAGAACTTAGTAATTAGATATCACAGAGACTATTTACTATTATTAATCTTTTGAACTCTAATTGATTAGGTTGAACTCTATGTCTCTTTTTTTAATTTTCTTAAATTGTTTCCTTTGGTAACACTTATCTATTTTCAGATACGAGCTGTCTTTGGTATTAGTTGTCTTGGTATGGGTGCTAGCTGTCTTGAATATGAGTAATTGTCCAGCAATCGTATCAAATACTCTATCCCGAAATATTTGGATCTGTAGGACTTACTTTGAACAACAATACCTTTTCCAACATGTTAGTGAAGTTGTAAAGGACCCACGGAAATATGCCACTCAATCCTACCATTTTTTTAGGAATAAAAGTTTACTATTGTTATATGTTCGTGGTTTCCAGGTTTCCAGGTAAAATATTTCAAATTTTTTTTTGTATTTTTGAAAACAATAAACACTATTTAACTAAAATAAAAAAATTTTGACCGCAAGCGCAACTCCTGTATTATTTATTTATTTATTTATTTATTTATTTATTTATTATGTTTATTTTTTCTAAAAAAAACATTAGAGCTAGATACTACAGCTGATTACGGGTATTCAGATTTAATCTTAAGATAAATTAATAAACAATCCTAAATTAATAAATAAATATATACATAAATACATAAATAAATAAATCTTCGTCACCAATCTTAATATCACTTCCTACTTTAATAAGTCTAAAATCGCTGTCCGTATTCATGTCAAAACGTTGTTCTTAATTTTCATTATGTCAATGGATCATCAGTGAAAGTATATCAGACAAGGTAAATTTGATACAGTAACAACAAGTTTGACGATATTTCGCAACATTTTGGGTCATATATGACCCATCTGGCACTCAGCCGGCGTGGGTCATATGTGACCGCTCTGGCATTAAAAGGGTTAAAGTTTATAAACGCTATTTTTCATTGGTACATTTGAAACTTGATGTACTTCAATTTTTTTATTGTCAACTTTTCTTTTCTATACAGTAATATACCTGCTCTTCTGCTTATAGTGTATTTGTTTCCCAATTAAGACGCTATTATAGAGCTTGTTCTTACTACAGACACTTTGTTCAATGACACAGACTGATTGCAAATAAATTGTTGACCCAGGGATATTGCCTAGGCTTATCAAGGCCCTCAAAAAGTTTTATGGACGTCATCACAGTATTTTTAATAAGTTTAATGTCTCTGTCTCTAGGATTGTCCTGGATATATTTGACGTCTCATAGTTCAATGTTCCTTTCACACAATTTTGATTACACACGTTGTGAGTGTAGCTAGCTAAACAGGAGGTACTTACCCTTCTGGGGCACCCTGCCTCACTTCCCTGGTGGAAGTTCACGTGTCTAAACTAACTTTATTAGACGTTAATTTTATTCTTTTGCATCATGTGCAGTCTGTATCTCTGCAAAATAAAAATTGAGAATAAGATCGGTGTCAACAAATATTAATATTTAAAACAAATGAGACAGAACTAAAAGAAATTGATGCCGTTATGGTTAATCTTTCGGTTTTATTATATCATTTTATGACAATGCAGGACATTATATTAATTTATTACAAAACGGCAAATGTCAATGTACTAATTTGACTGTTTTTATGTGAAATTTTATCATGTTAAGGATACAGTTTTATTTCAGTATTTCATATTAAGACTTTGAAAACAATTAAAATTAAATTGATTTTTCAGTATTTGATAGAAATTTTAAAAACTCGCAAAAATCATAAGAAATAAATACTAAGGTTTCAAAGTTTATTAATATAGAAACGATCATTTTCGCAATAATCATAAGAAATGTTTAGGTTTTAAATTTTGTGATATGATACGTGACAATCGTTAAACATTAATAGTCTATTTTAATCTACTTCCTCCAAGTAAATTCTTATGAATGGTAGCGACAAAATCTTAAATGATATTGCTAACATATAAAATGAAAATTAAACAAAACACTTTTTATGTTTATTTTGTTTATTTCATATCTGCAGCTAACAGGCCAGTTGATAACAGACAACTTCAACTCGAACGACCTGTGCAGTCATGCTCGTTCATACCATAAATGTTTACATTACAAATGCATTGCCTTATATGAATCTCTTTGGAACCATTGCGTTAATTTTTCGATGACAGCAGTGTGTCGCGCGCTCTGTGTAAAGCGATACGTAAGTTAATATCTTCAGCCAATCCACAGCGGAGGAATACATACCACCAAGGGACTACTTATTCATTCATAATTTCCTGCGGGTTCATTCATAAATCTATCCGGCGACTGCAGGGACGCTCTTTACGAACGGTAACAAACGTAGAAATTTGTTATACTGCACCAATTTTAAAAATGATTTGAAAATAAAAAAGAATAATAAAAACCAATATTTGTTATCTTTTTATATCAAAATAATTTTTTAATGATTAATGACCATTTCCCATGGCCTATAAAGATACGAAGTGAAAAAATTAGTGAGTCCGAGGACACCACATTTAAATTATGAACAACTGTTTGTTATTCGACTAAATAATTATATTCATGGTAATATCTTACCAAACAGATTATTGTTTAGTGAAAAAAGGAGAAATCGAATTTAATTTTCAAATGTGTTTTACGGAACTATATTTTACGATCGCCAAGCAACGAGACAAATCAACATGGCTGTTCTCTTTATATGGTTCTACAATAAGAGTTATCTCGCTTTAAGTGTTCCAACCACATTAATACACCGACTTTCGGAAAATTAATAATACCTTTTTGTGGGTGAAAATAATGTAAACATAAGGATTTCGCGATTCACTTACTTTGAACGTGAGCTGATGCAGTCATACCTCGATGACAGCATTCAAAGTGACATTCAATCCTTAATTACATGACGGAAGTCATGTCACAATTAGCTAAGAAAAAAATCATCCAATTGGGATTGTTACAAATGTATAAGATAAAGATTTATCAACATCCCTTTGTTTTAAACAATAAATAAAATCTTTAATGACTTCAATTTTTCTATTGTCAACTTTCCTTTTCTATGCGCTATTCAAAGGCTTGTGGTCATTTTCAATTATTACGGTGCGTCCATACGTATATTGGTCGAAACGTTCGAGACCGAATAATATCGCTAGACTCTCTTTTTCGATCTGCTCCCAGTTACGCTACGAGGAGGATAAAAGACGAGATGCGTATTCGATCGGCTTGCCGTCTTGGAGAAGTACTGCTCCAAGTCCATACTAGCTACTGTCAGCTTGCATGACAATGGACTTGTCCGCATCGAAATAGGCCAATACTGGAGCCTCGGTAAGTTTTAGCTTTATAGACTCAAACTCGTTAGAGAGTCCGGTGACCAATTCCATTCCACGTTTTTGCGCGTTAGTGCTTGAATCGGTTTAAGCTTCGTATCTAGGTCTGGAAGAAAACGCGCCATATATTGGACAATACCACAGAAACGCTTTATGGCAGGTATGTCCTCGGAGGGGTTTTACATCGGGTATTGCTCGGACTTTTGCATTATCCATCTTAACACCATCGGACTTTATTCTCTGTCCGTGAATAACTATTTCTCGGAGACCAACTTGTTTTTTGTTCTCGTTTAAACTAAACTTTTTTTCCTAAACTCCATAAAAATCCATACAAGGAAAGATATATAGCAGGCTCATCTAAATGTACTACTAAATCATTATCGGTAACTCTTAACACAATTTTGACAATCGTCAAAGATGGTCTTCAGTCTTATTCAGAAAAAGTATATTCTACATCTGGAATCAACCAAATGTGGATTCTCAAAAATTCTAAAGAATTACTTGAACATCTTGCTTCTAATACTTTATCTCATGTAAAAAGTATAAAAACATTTGATTTTTCTACACTATACACCACAATCCCTCATTCTAAATTGAAAGAACGTCTTAAAGAAATTATTTACTTGTCTTTCTTCTACAAAAACGGTAAGCCAAGATACAAATATCTGGTGCTGAACAGGGATTCTGGTTATTTTGTCAAGCATCATACGGATTCCAAACAAAAATATACTGAAGATACCATCAACAAAATGTTGGAGTTTTTGATAGATAACATATTTGTTGTGTTTGGTAAATAGTTTTTCAGCAAACAATCGGTATACCAATGGGTACAAACTGTGCACCATTGCTTGCTGATTTGTTTCTTTATTCTTACGAAGCAGAATTTATGCAGAACCTTGTTAAATCTGGAGAGAAAACTGTCGCCAAATCATTCAACTCAACATACAGATACATAGATGACGTTCTGTCTCTTAACAATCCTAAATTTGGAGACTATGTAAATGTCATCTTTCCTAGTGAACTTGAAATAAAAGACACGACTGATTCCTCAAGTTCTGCTTCATATTTAGACTTATACCTGAATTATGACGCACAAGAAAGGCTACATTTGAAACTTTATGACAAACGTGATGACTTCAATTTTTCTATTGTCAACTTTCCTTTTTTTATGCAGCAATATACCTGCTTCTCCTGCTTATGGTGTATTTGTTTCCCAATTAATACGCTATGGTAGAGCTTGTTCCCACTACGGGGACTTTGTACAACGAAGTAGGCTGCTTGCAAATAAATTGTTGACAAAGGGATATTGCAAGCCTAGGCTTATCAAGGCCCTCAAAAAGTTTTATGGCCGTCATCACAGTATTGTTGATAAGTTTGATGTCTCTGTGTCCAGGATTGCCTTTGATATATTTGACGTCTCATAGTTCCATGTTCCTTTCACACAATTTTGATTACACACGTGACGGGTGTAGCTAGCTAAACAGGAGGTGCTTACCCTTCCGGAGCACCCGGCCTCACTTCCCTAGTGGAAGTTCACGTGTCTAACCTAACTTGTCAGTTCCAAAGTTTTTACTTTGCTTCTGGATTGTGATTCGGAAATGGATAAGTATGTTTGTTTTTGACTATTTCTGACTCTCATTCATAATACCGAATGAATACACCCAAAAAGAATGGTTTTTCTTAATTAAATCAAAATTGAAAATAAAAATAAATGTAGTTAGTGTTTGTGTCTTCTAACGTCGTCTTATTTGGGCTTTTTCTAGCATTGATTTGTATTCATGACTGAGTGAATTGTTCCCAAATCCATGTTTTAATTACTTTCTTTATTGCTTTTTAAAACCAAACACCAAATTTAATATTTTAACTTACTGGTACGAAATGTTCTTGTTTTTTAGCTTCACAATTTTTCCCGATCTCTGTTGTTAAGTCGTGTGTAAAATAGTCCTGATAGAACCACATTCCTGAAACCTTTGGCATCTAACAAAATGTCATTATTTTAGTCGATCTATACACGAGATATTGTCACCAAGTTGGCCTTTATAACAATGCACATTTCGGTAATATCTTTTAGTTAATCTGTTCGTCTTAGCAATGGAAACAAGATTCTAAAACTTTAAACATGAATTGTTTTTGTCAGTAACATAATCGATGATGTTACTTTTGACACAAAATGAAAAATTTACCGATTCTGGAGGAATGAACCACAATTTACAGTTCTTTGTAATGTAAGCAACCCTCTTCACAAACGACAAGTTTAAGCGAGAAATTTCATGAATAGGACAGTGATTAATACTAGTTTGAAATGCGATTGTCCATACCAAAAAATTCCGATGACCATGAAAAGACTCACAGTACCTGTTCTTATACGTCAACCCGTCTTCAGACGTGACAGGAAACACATACATTGTCTGACATAGATCGGAAATATTGAGATTATTCATCTCTCGCAGATGGACATTTTGACACCATAAAAATTCCAAATAAAAGTGTATCCTGTTTCAATATCAAATTTTTTAGTTTACCATGTTATGTATTTTATTTTGTCTGTTTCCATCGCAACATTTGGATTTGTCAGTTGTTTGATGTCATGGAAACAATTGTGATAAAAGCTACATCCTTCATCACAGTAACAAATTGGGATATATCCAGGTTCTTTATTACTTTCACATGTTCCATTATGTTTGCATGGGTTGACCAAGTTTCAAAGATTGCCCATTTATCAAATGATTTAACTTCATTGTAGATGTATTACCTGGTTGGTCACTTTGATCAAATGTTGCTACCTACAAACAATTATTATATCCGAAATTTAAAATCGGAGGCATTAACACCAGTTTCGATTTGCAACACTGATCCGTCGTAACATTTACTTTAACATGTCATGTATTGTATTTTGTCTGTTTCTATTGCAAAATTTGGATTTGTCGGATCTTTGACGTCATGGTAACTATCGTGGTAAAAGGTCTTCAGAGTAACAAATTGGGATATATCCAGGTTTTTTATTACTTTCACATGTTCTATGTTTGCATTAAGTGTCTTCGATTATTTGTCTATGATGCTCCGCGTTGACATCATGCCGCCAGATTTCACCAAGTTTCGAAGACAGTATTTTATTGCATGTGTATAATCTAGTTGGCCAGATTGATGTAGTGATGATACCACTAAATAATTATATCGGAAAACCAAAATCAAAAGTATTAATGTGCATAACAGATCCATCGTAACACTTGACCAATCCAGTCGTAAATAAGAGTTAAAACTCTTTATATAACTTAACGGTTACAATTGAAGGGCGTGAAAAAGATTTAAGGTTTGTTTTTGTAAACAAAACATGAGATTTCAGTGTACGGTTACAAATGAAGGGCGTAATAAAGATTTAAGGAGACGTGGTTGTCAGAAAAAACGTGAGATTACAGCATAGCAACATCATTATTACAGTGATCGAAAGATTACTAAGAAGTGAATATAGTATTCTTTTAATACGCCCAATTTTTTCTAATTTTATAAACTGTTTTCTCTTACTTATTTTTTGGAAGAGGGTACTTAATGAAGAAAACATAATATTGTAGTGCACTGTTAGCTTTCACAACAGCATCGGATAGTTCGTCTAATTTTACGTATCGTTTTTTCTTTGGGGAAACTAAATAAACTCATACTCTTTTCTGTTTTTTTAATTAGTTCTCTACGATTCTAAGCCTTCACACCACGCCTATGGATTTGACCAATTTTCGAAAAGTGTCTTCATAAAAATATTTAACTTTATTGCAGGTGTAAACCCGGTTGGTCAGTTTGGTGAAGCGATGCCATCACAAAATAATGATATCCGAAAACTAAAATTAGAGGCATTAATAATGGTTTTAATGTGCAACACTGATCTATCGTATCATTTGACTTTGAAAATTATCCAGATATGATTACATGATAAAGCTCTAAATATATCATTACGGTTGTAATTGTAAGGCGGAGGGCCGTTGATCATAAAAAGTGGATCTCTCTCTCTCTCTCTCTCTCTCTTTTCTTTATCAGATTATTTTTCAGAAATGCCCAAAAATTTTCTATGTAGTTTTTTCTTAACCTAATCGTCGAAAAGAAGATTTATATCGAAAATACCACGCAGTCATGTTAGCGCCATGTTAATTTATCAGCATTTTGGCGGTTTGTCATTTTCAGTAGAAAATCACAATACTGCAATTTAATGTTTTTCATATTTTACTCTGATATGGATCAAATGTGCCGAAAAACTTCCAGTTGTAAGTAAACACAGCTGGCACACATTTTCTTACATTGTTTATTGTGATTTGCGACTGGTATGATTGTTTCCTTTGTTGTGCGATCATGATTCTATTGAAAGTAGTAAATGAAAAACGAGAATTGTGTTGAGTAATGGTGTTTAAGGGTCCAGTCACTATGATTTTGTTATTGATATGGAGACGGCAAGTTCAGGGATTGTGTAGAAAAACGGAGTGTCTGGGGGAACCCCCGTATCTTATTCATTTGATCTGACAATTTTTCTCACACTAGAACCTGCATGAACAGGATTCAAACCTAGGCGGTGAGAGGTTGTGATCTCTAACGAAGTTCGTTTAAAACGAGAAGTAAAATGGTGCTGATGGTGATAGTACTCTTTCCACGGCAGTTTGGTTATGATGTTGACAGTACTAATAACTGTGATAGCCACAAAGTTTTCGGAAGAATTTGCCTTAGATACATTTGACGTTCCATAGTGCCATGTTCCTATCACTCAAATTTTATTACACACGTGATTAGTGTTTCTAGCTAAACAGGAGGTGCTTACCCTTACCCTTCCGGAGCACCCGGCCTCACTTCCCTGGTGAAGGTTCGCGTGTTAAACCTAACTTTTCAGTTTCGAAGTTTTTACTTTTTATTCGGATTCTGATTCGGACATGCATTAGCGTATTTGTTTTTATACATACAGTCTCCATATGATATCTGCAATAGTTACGTGACTTCAAGAAAGGATATTGAACAGCTTTGAAAAAAACATGGATTATGATGCTTGTTTTTTTTGATAGGTAAAGATTTATCTTAAAATTGTGATAAGAATACTATTCAAAACTCTTTCTTATTGCAATCTGTATACTAATAATGACTCGATTTGGTGAGCTGGTATTAAGTTTAATTTTTAACTCAAATTATTAACTCGACTGTTTTAAGTTTTAAGACATTTTGCTTTCAAATATTGCTTTCATAACCACTTTTGACAGAAACAAAAACCTCTTATTTCTACTTAATGGTTTTAATGATTCTGTTTATGGTTTTGTCGTATACCATTTTAAAAATTTTTAATCAGCATTCAGACATTCTTGTTATTGATATGAGAGCGTGGGATTTCGATGTGTTAATTTAACTGCTTTCACGTAATATTTTATGATTTTAGGAGAATAAATATTTTGCTTAATTATTTCATATTTCAAAATTTTAATCTCCATTTAGACATTCTTGTTATTAATATGAGAGCGTCGGATTTCAATGTATCTATTTGACTGCTTTTAACGAAATTTCGTATGATTTTAAGAGATTTTATTTTTTACTTATATCTAATTATTTCATATCGATTTTTAAAGACAATAACATCTAATTTATTTCAGTTGATACCAATGAAAAATCAAATTCTTATTTTATTATATTTGATTTTTGTTAACGTTTCTATCCAAAAATTACCCTGGTTGTATCTAACATCCCATAGTCACGTGTTCCTTTCATTCTCTAAATTGATTCACGGGTAACGGATGTAGCTAGCTAAACAGGGGGTGCTTATTATTTCGGGACATTCGGCTTTATTTTTCTCTGGAAGTTCACTAACTATAAATAAATTTGCTCGTTTAAAAATTTTATTTTTGATTTTTGGATTGTGATTTTAGCATGGACTAGTATGTTTGTCTCGGATACATTCAAACACAGCACCTTAAAGTAAAATAAATATTTGTAGTCGCCTCTAACAAAAGTTTCTGTGTCGATATTAAATAAAATCAAGCACATTTCTGGAAAGTTTTTTTAATTTTACGTATAAGAACCAAGCACAATGACGAAAGTTTTCCAGCACCCTAACATTTTAACCCTATGTATGATCACCAAAAGTACTAGTAGATAGCAACTCCAAGAAACAATTATAGTACTGAATATGATCATTAGTTTATTCGGTTTTTTTTTCTCAATTTATTAATGACTGTAGTTCAAAAAATTCTTTCAAATTTATAGTATATAATATGAATTCATATCGCATTGCAAATTAAAATTAAATTTAGCTTTTTTATAAAAAGTATTATTATATACCATTGGAAAAATAAGGTTTGAAAAACAGAAAAATTTTGAAAGTATTGAAAATATATTTACCTTGTTTTATATTCAGGCAAATAAATTGTTGAATCAGGGATAGTGACATGTCCATTTCATTCTCTAAATTGATTCACGGGTAACAGGTGAAGCTAGCTAAACAGGGAATGTTTATTATTTCGGGACATTCGGCTTTATTTTCTGCTGAAGTTCACTAACTTTAACTAAATTTGTTAGTTTCAAAGTTTTTATTTTGATTTTTGGATTGTGACTTGAGGAAAAAAATGTTTGTGGTCTCTTATAATCAAAGACTACCTGTAACAATTTTTGATTTTTACATTTATTATTCTCCATACTGAAATATGACTTAATGTGAAAATTTTATAAAATCCTTGCCGAAATAAGGGAGATATCGGCGAGTTTGTAATAGACCTCCCGTTAATCCAAATCAAAAAGCTCGGTTTTGGGGACCCCGTGCAATGACGTTATTTAAGTAAGCAGACCCCACAGAATACTATTTATCTACATTACTTATATAATGGACTAGCTAAAACTATTTTTATATTTCACGATAAATTCATTTGATGAAGTGGAATTTACGTCCGAATGACACCAACCAATAATTAAGCAAATTATTATTAGTCTACCTTGATAAAAAGTTTGTTTATTAGACATTCCTTAGATTGAGACCCGTACCTTTAACAAAATTGATTGACAGGTGTTCGGATAGAGTAAGTTTTATGACGCCTGTAAATATACTATCTGAATCGTTTGATGTTGTCTTGGATTAAGAATTTCACATAGGTAAACTGATTGTGAAAATATAATTATGTATAAAAACAAGAGTTACGGGAGTATGAATAGACTGATAACTGACAATATTATCTAATTTTGAAAAATAACATTTTAAATAAAATTTTACCACCGGTCATTTAAATTTAATGTTTTAATAAATAAATAAATAAATAATTTTTTATTTTTTAATAAATAAATAAATAAATAAATAAATATTGATACATCATAATCCGGTTCAGGATGGTAGAAACTTTATAGGTTTTGATGTTTGATTAATATTATTTGAACGCGGGGGACCAGACGGGTATTTTTAAATGTATGTATGAATTTAATATATACTTTTATTAAGTTTCTAGGTTTCGTTTTCTTCATGATCGGCAAAATTTGGCCTTTGAAATACATTGTTTGGAAATCTGGACTCTTTTCTGACTTAAAATTGTCAACATCACATTTATTTATTTATTTATAAACTTAACTTTAGTCAATCAGTTAACTTAGTAAAAAATATTTAATTGCGTGAACGACTGCCTGTGTTGTATTTGAAGCCGGTGCCATGTTTCACCGATGTTTGGTTGAAACTTTTGCAGGGTGTGCTGTCTGTAGCAGGTTCTGTATGATTTCATATTAAAATTTAATTCATTTTAAAATTTTAACAAGTGACAATTAATTTTCGTATATTTAATAAAAAAAATACTCATCTCATGTATTTGGTTATGTCTAAGCTGACATTCAGAACTCAGTTTGATCGCATTCTCGCGGTCTGTTTCTGGATGGAATAAATACAACTGAACGCCAAGTTTATCAATTGTAAAGTTTTCTATTTCTTCCCAAAATAATTACAAATCATATAACATATACAAGTGCACGCCAGAGTCGTTAAATTTTTGTCCATTCATCATATTATACGTCACTACATCAGCATTATTAGTACTGTCCACCATGTTAGTTACTACAAAGGTTACTTAAATGACGTCACACACGGATCAGCCTCGATATGGGTCGTTTCACTTACAGCTACCCAGAAAAGGACAAATTCAAGGCTTTCAAACCGCTACAACTTTCTTATTTGGTCATCAATTTAACAATTTTGATGCGGTTTTCGATATTGTGACATTAAAATGGTATTTAACACAAATATGAAATAAAAAAGTTTCGTTACAGGTACTCTTTAAGTTTCTCTGATTATTTCATGCGGATATTAAAATTAAAATCCAACACAATATTAAAAAAAATCAAATAACAATTTATTTATGACTGTAGTTTAAAAAATTCTTTCAAATTTATTGTTTATTATATGAATTTATATAACACGATAGTTAATTAAATTTTAGCTTTTTTTAAAAATGTACTATACAGATATATAGATGACATTCAGTCTCTTAACAATCCTAAATTTGGAGACTATGCGAATTTCATCTATCCTAGTGAGCTTGAAATAAAAGATACGACTGATTCTTCAAGTTTTGCTTCATATTTAGACTCATGCCTGAATTATGACGCCCAAAAAGGGTACATTTAAAACTTTATGAAAAACGTGATGACTTCATTTTTTCTATTATCAACATTCCTTTTCTTTGCAGCAAAAAACTGCTTCTCCTGCTTATGGCGCATTTTTCCGAATTAATACACTATGCTAGAGCTTGTTCCCCCAACGGGGATTTTGTACAACGAAACAGGCTGCTTGCAAATAATTTGTTGATTCAGGGATATTGCTAGCATAGGCTTATGTACGCCTTAAAAAAAATCACAGTATTGTTGATAAGTTAGATGTCTCTGTGTCCAGGATTGCCCTGGATATATTTGACGTTCCATAGTTCCATGTTTCTTTCACACAATTTTGATTACACACGTGGCCGATGTAGCTAGCTAAACAGGAGGTGCTTACCCTTCCGTAGCACCCGGTTTCACTTCCCTGGTGAAAGTTCACGTGTCTAACTAGACTTGTCAGTTCCATTGTTCAGACATGGATAAGTCTCCGTAGTGAATACCAACCTTTTCTCTTGGATCTCTTTATGATCTCTGCATGACATGATTAATAACATGGGATGTAAATGTGTTCAAAATAACTTAACTATTTTAAAACGTGTGAATCTTTATTTTTTACAAAAATATGTGTTATACTTATATAACATCAGCGCGGTATATTACTAGCCATATACTCCCTGATAGCATCCATACTGTAAGATATGTCTTAAAGACTCCAGTCAGAAGCCGGTCGGAGGCTTTATTTTTTATTTTTTTTATTACACCCTCCCCCGTAAACTAGGTTGAGGGGGTATATCTGTCCGTTTAAAATCGTGTTCGGGTCATATCTCATAATTACTTTGGACGACTGTCAAAAGATGAATAATATTTACTTGACATGAATAATCTTCATGGTCCAAATGTGTCATGGTCCGAATGTGTCATAACCTTGAACGAAGGTCATAGTGAAAGGTTCAAGGTCGCGGGAAAACATTAAATATTGAGTGCTCTCAAGAGAAAGTTATATTGTCGTACAAACATGCTGGGCTGAAGTTTTTTTTTTTTTTTTTTTTTTTTTTTTTTTTGAAAACAATTAGCATGAAAATACACGTTTTACAGCAAAATTTAAAAATTTAACTAAATATATTTTACACCATTTATTTAACAATGTCTCAATAAAACTGTTTGACACGTTTTCGTACAGGTGTTAATTTCAGTTAAAATCATACACGATATCTCGTAAAATTTAAATCACTTTTTATGGAAGTTTTCTCAAGATTGTTTTTAAATAATATAATTTGCTTAATCGATATAATTGTTAAAATCATATACTGTGGCACTACATCTCTCACTGTGTACTTCAAACAGAAATTAGAGATTATTTTCAACATACAAATCTTAACTAAAAAAATTAAAAAGGTCTTGAAGATAAAATAAAAAATATATAGTTACTGGCCAAAACTGAGTTCCCAAAATGACTGACGTAATTTTTGTTTTGGAAAAATATGACCTCTAGCTCTCTGAACATGTCGAAGGCGCTTTGAAATACTGCTGTAAAAGCTGCAGATATAATGTAAAGTGATGGATGTCCATATATCGTAAACTACAAGTTCTGGCTGTTTTTTATTTCTCCTAAATCGTCGTTTTAACTTTAACTTCTTCATTTTCCATTCATTCTCTGTGATATTAATATCAGGGCTTTGAGGAGGCTACTGAAGAGTATTTATTTCATTTTCTGTTTTCCACTGGTTTCATAAATGAATTTTCTTGAAATGTCTGGTAATTACTGGTCACAAAAAAATTTATCCAAAATGTTGATTTATTTATTACTGTTCATATTTCCATCAACTGAAGTTAATGTACCGAATCTATCGTATGTAATGACTTACTTGACTTATGTCCATCTCTCCTTGTGGAGAATTGGGCCAGAATTGAAAGATTTCTGGTTTCCGTTTTCTTTTGCAGGGTAGAATGATTAGTCCTACGCCCAACCCCCAACCTGGAGGGCCAGTTGGTTTGTGTAGGTTTCCTTCCTTTTGTTGGTTTGTATCGGGTTTTCCATCCTTTAGGTGGATTGCCTGCCACAGCTTACGAGATCCGCCTTCCCGGGTTTGAAATCAGAGTTTTCCATTCTCCTAGGTGAACTGCCATCTGTGGCTTCCTGGAGCCCCACCTACCCCCTCAACTGGTCATGCCAGGGACATGTCTTGTTATAGCGCCAGTTACTCGCTCCCGTGTCGCTTTTGTTATGGCTGGAACCACCATATCCATCCTACCCCATGTTCCTCTTGGAGGAACACCCACATTAGTGGCGTGGAGGTGCGACTACGGAAATCACTCCCGTTTCAGAGACACAAAAGGCAAACCTGAAAGCGAGAGATCTTAAGCAGGGCATCATATGTAATACAACCCCAAAATAACATTGACAACTTAATTTCTCGGTTCCGGTCATGGCACACACCAAAACATTCAGGTCGTAAACGTTCATCAACTTTTCTCCATATAAAAATTTTACTGTCCTTTCCTATAACTATTTCTATTTCATCTATGTGCTTTCTATTAAATTTTCATGACATGACATTGACAATTCAGGAGTTCTGGAAAATTTTCATCTTGACCTCATTTAATGTGATGTATCATTGTAGACGGTAATGATTCCTTCTCGAATGATATATCAAATATTAAAAGTATTTTCTATTAAATTTTCATGACATGACATTAACAGTTCAGGGAAAATTCCATCTGGACCTCATTTAATGTGATGTATCATTGTAGACGGTAATGATTCCTTCTCGAATGATATATCAAATATTAAAAGTATTTTCTATTAAATTTTCATGACATGTCATTAACAGTTCAGGGAAAATTCCATCTGGACCTCATTTAATGTGATGTATCATTGTAGACGGTAATGATTCCTTCTCGAATGATATATCAAATATTAAAAGTATTTTTCTATTAAATTTTCATGACATGACATAAACAGTTCAGGGAAAATTTCATCAGGACCTCATTTAATGTGATGTATCATTGTAGACGGTAATGATTCCTTCTCGAATGATATATCAAATATTAAAAGTATTTTTCTATTAAATTTTCATGACATGACATTAACAGTTCAGGGAAAATTTCATCTGGACCTCATTTAATGTGATGTATCATTGTAGACGGTAATGATTCCTTCTCGAATGATATATCAAATATTAAAAGTATTTTTCTATTAAATTTTCATGACATGACATTAACAGTTCAGGGAAAATTTCATCTTGACCTCATTTAATGTGATGTATCATTGTAGACGGTAATGATTCCTTCTCGAATGATATATCAAATATTAAAAGTATTTTCTATTAAATTTTCATGACATGACATTAACAGTTCAGGGAAAATTCCATCTGGACCTCATTTATATGATGTATCATTGTAGACGGTAATGATTCCTTCTCGAATGATATATCAAATATTAAAAGTATTTTCTATTAAATTTTCATGACATGACATTAACAGTTCAGGGAAAATTTCATCTGGACCTCATTTAATGTGATGTATCATTGTAGACGGTAATGATTCCTTCTCGAATGATATATCAAATATTAAAAGTATTTTTCTATTAAATTTTCATGACATGACATTAACAGTTCAGGGAAAATTCCATCTGGACCTCATTTAATGTGATGTATCATTGTAGACGGTAATGATTCCTTCTCGAATGATAAATCAAATATTAAAATTATTTTTCTATTAAATTTTCATGACATGACATTAACAGTTCAGGGAAAATTTTATCTTGACCTCATTTAATGTGATGTATCATTGTAGACGGTAATGATTCCTTCTCGAATGATATATCAAATATTAAAAGTATTTTTCTATTAAATTTTCATGACATGACATTACCAGTTCAGGGAAATTTTCATCTGGACCTCATTTAATGTGATGTATCATTGTAGACGGTAATGATTCCTTCTCGAATGATATATCAAATACTAAAAGTATTTTCTATTAAATTTTCATGACATGACATTAACAGTTCAGGGAAATTTTCATCTGGACCTCATTTAATGTGATGTATCATTGTAGACGGTAATGATTCCTTCTCGAATGATATATCAAATATTAAAAGTATTTTTCTATTAAATTTTCATGACATGACATTACCAGTTCAGGGAAATTTTCATCTGGACCTCATTTAATGTGATGTATCATTGTAGACGGTAATGATTCCTTCTCGAATGATATATCAAATATTAACAAAAAGTATTTTTCTATTAAATTTTCATGACATGACATTAACAGTTCAGGGAAATTTTCATCTGGACCTCATTTAATGTGATGTATCATTGTAGACGGTAATGATTCCTTCTCGAATGATATATCAAATATTAAAAGTATTTTCTATTAAATTTTCATCAGTGACATTAACAGTTCAGGAAAAATTTCATCTGGACCTCATTTAATGTGATGTATCATTGTAGACGGTAATGATTCCTTCTCGAATGATATATCAAATATTAAAAGTATTTTCTATTAAATTTTCATGACATGACATTACCAGTTCAGGGAAATTTTCATCTGGACCTCATTTAATGTGATGCATCATTGTAGACGGTAATGATTCCTTCTCGAATGATATATCAAATATTAAAAGTATTTTCTATTAAATTTTCATGACATGACATTAACAGTTCAGGGAAAATTTCATCTTGACCTGTCTTTTATCTCGATCAGTATATCACCTTGAAGTTCATTTAACCCTCTTAGTTCCAGCGTTCAAAAATCGATGCATTGAAACATCGATGACGTCGGCACATTGTTGACGTAAATTGTTGGTGATAATGACGTAATGAAAACAAAACACATTGTTTGACGATTGTTTTCCACATATTGGTTTTAATTTAGTGATTACATGTTAATAACTCAATAATTAGAAATTTCATCAGTGCATGTTAATGCACGCAATGAAATTAAGATTTCATGAGCAAACCGGAATAAGATATAATCATGTATATTCCCACGGAATCGTACAAATAAGCCAACTTCAAAGTAAACATTACTACGTCATAGATATGACGTCAATGTTTCGTCATTATTCCTAAATGGCGAAGTACGCCACTAAAAATAATTAGTCGAATCCTAATTATAACTATATATGAAATTTAATTTCTTTAATTTCATTAAACGAAAATATAATAAATTATTCTGCACTGTCCTGAACAATTCTAGTCGAGAAATGTTAAACGTGCGAAAAACTAAAGTTTATAAAGTCCTGAATGTAAGAAGTCCTATATAAATCAGGAAATACTGATATCAGGAAACACAGTCCTTGCCAGATCAGTCCGCCCTACCACCCTCTGACCTTCTATTTCTTTCTTCCTACAATAAATAAAAGGGAAGAAATGTGGTTAAGAGAAATGCATACAATGTATACAAAATTTGCATATTATAACATATATGTACAATATATATACATGTATATACAATGTTTTTATTATTATTATTATTATTATTATTATTATTATTTACATGTATTATTATTTTTATTTGATTTATTTATTTATTTTTTATTATTATTCTTATTTAGTTGATAGTTACACGTGATCATCTACAGTTTCAACCAAATAACGTGTAATACAGTATTGTCTTGTTCTGGGAGGGAAACTAGGGTGGGATTATATCTTATTCCGGTTTGCTCATGAAATCTTAATTTCATTGCGTGCATTAACATGCACTGATGAAATTTCTAATTTCATTTCGCAAACCTCCATAAGATATAATCATGTATGTTCAAAGTTAAAAGACAATACTTTATTTTGAAATTGGTTCTCATTATGAGACTGCTAAGTATTTCTTAAATAGTGTCTTTTGAAAGTGGTATCACTGGACCAGTTTCCCATTTGCAAAATCTCGCTACAAGATAAACCTTTAGCTCTAGCCTTTGATGTGGACGCACCGCGAGTAGAATGAGCCTTAAACTCACTAGTATCTATACCTGCCGCTTCTAAAAGCTTGACTAACCATCCTGCGATAGAGCACGGTACCACAGGCTTATGTGGCTCCACATAGCTTAATAGCAACTGGTTACGGGGTGAATCCATGCGGCACCTCCATTGTCTTGTTCTCTCTAAATATTGTTTTAAACAGAGAACTACACAAAGGCGTTGGTCATTATCATATGTTTGAAAAGTCAGAACTAAAGGAGATTGACCATCTTTACGTGACTTTGCAAGTCTGCTCAAGGTAAATGAAACATCATTATCATTGAGAACCATGTATCTTATATCAAGGGCACATAACTCTGATGACCTTCCAGCCGATGTCAAAGCTAAAAGCATTGACAGTTTAAAAGATAACATTTTATCTGAAAGGCTCTCATTAGAGCCCATCGAAATTATATAATTCAAAACTGTATCAACCTCCCACATAGTTTTATATCTCGGAGCTGGAGGATTAGCATTGAAACACGCTCTCAGAGTGCCCCTAACCATAGGATGTTGACCAGCTTTGTAACCATCTATGATTTCATGATATGCCGAAATTGACGATCGACGAGAATTAATGGTCCGGTAACTGTCACCTTTATAATGACAGCTAGATAGATAATTGACCATTTCTACCACAGGGGCTTGAAATGGATTAATTTGTCGTGGAACACACCAACCACACCACTGTTTCCAACAGCTGTTGTAAGATGTGTTTGTTCCTTGCCGCCTTGTGTGAACTGACAATAATTCGGCAGCTTGTTCAGAAACACCTCTCTCAATATTGCGTTTCCGGAGATTTTCCAGGCCGCTAGCCGAAAGCTGGCTTGGTTCATGAGAGGATGGGTCCCTTTCGACTGGGATGTTATCAGATCCTTGTAAGGGGGTAGCAGAATCGGTAAATCCACCAGGAGACTCATTAATTGTGGAAACCAAGGTTGTGTCTGCCAAGGTGGTGCAATTAAGACCACTGTAGCCCTTTCCTCTACTACCTTCTGTAGACACCTAGGTATCATACAAAAGGGAGGGAAGAGATAAAGACCTGTCCCCTTCCAAGACATTTGGAAAGCATCTACTGCTTGAGCGTAAGGATCTGGGTGCCAGCTCACATAATTCGGGAGTTGTGCATTGTGACGACTGGCAAACAAATCCAACTGGAACGGGCCCCATGTCAGATTTATCGACTCGAACACGGACCTCTTTAGCTGCCAATCGCTGTTGTCCGTGTAATTTCTGGACTGCCAGTCCGCTTCCGAGTTCAAAAGACCCGGGACATATTCTGCGGTCAAAATTATTTCTCTCTCGAGGCAGAATTCCATTAATGTTTTGGTCAAAATCACCAGTTGACGGGATTTCGTACCCCCCATTTTTGGATATGCGCTACAGCCGTCTTGTTGTCCACACGTAGATGGACTTGGCATTTCATGCGAGTCTTTACGAGACTCCTCACAGCAAATAGAACTGCTTTTAATTCCTCGATTTCTGCGTATGACACATTTATATGCTCTAATTTCTCTGCCTCTGTCCAGAGACCTTAAATTTTCACATTGCCCCATGCCGCACCCCAACCCGATTTTGAGGCATCGGTGTGAATTATCATATCTGGATTGGAAATTATCATGGATTTCCCATTCCAGTCCTTCATTTGGAAAATCCACCACCGAAGTTCGGTCACACAGTCCGCTGTCAGACATATCTTTGTCTGATAAGACTTGTATTCCAGCAGGCCCTTTATTTGAGACATCTGCAGGTGTCGGTAATGGAGTGGGGCAGGTGCTATTGCTTGCATTGAAGAAGTCATGTGACCTAGAATTTCCGCTAACTCGCGGACACTGGCCGATTTCTTCATTGTCAATCGTTTGCATTTGTGTATAATGTTCGTTATCTTGTGTAACGGCAGTGATATTGTCATCTTGACTGAATCTATGACATAGCCTAGAAATTCTAGATTTTGAGTTGGTACGCAAACTGACTTTTTCCAATTGATAAGAAAACCTAGGTTTTCCAATAGCCATCTCAGAGATGCTAGATCCTTGGTCAGTTCCGATTTTGACTGATTCAGAAGTAACATGTCGTCTAGATATATGATCATTCTCACGCCTAGACGTCGGAGAAATGCCACCACGGGTTTCATTAATTTGGTGAAATAAAGTGGAGCTAGGGCTAACCCAAAAGCCATTGAATGGAATTCCAGTAGTCTCCCTTTCCATAAGAACCTCAGAAACTGTCTGTGTTCCCTGTGGATAGGAACTGCGAGATACGCATCTTTCAAATCCACCTTCACCATGAAGTCGCCCGCTTGAACAAGCGATTTCAGGGACACAATGCCCTCCATTTTAAAATGTTGATAATTTATGAAAGTATTTAGTTTTTTCAAACTTATTACAGGTCTCTGACCCCCATCTTTCTTTGGCACAAGAAAGATTGGGCTCAGAAATTGACCGGTACATGGAGTTACCTCCCTTACCACACATTTCTGTAATAATGATTCTATCTCTGAATCTATCATGAGTGCAGCATTTCCACTTAGGGTTTGTGCTGTAGCAAATTTCTGAAATGGAACTTTTTGAAATGGAATCTTCATTCCCATTACTATTTGGTCAGAATTGTCCAGTTTTGATAAAAATGTTGAATTCGACCGCCTAGAGGAAACGTTGTGCCTGGAGATTTTAGACCGAGATCTACCAGACCTTTGTGAATCAGACATACGTCTAGAAAAAGTGGTATTTCTGTGTCTAATGTACACATTTTTGTGTTCAGTGGAAATGCTGCATCCTGCTGTAACAGATTTTTCTCTAAATCTAAGTTTAGGTTTTCTGACACAGAATATGAGCTTACCGCCTGTTCTCTTCTGTGGTCCAGAACTGGTTCTGGGTCCTCTAGAGAATGTAACCTTCCGGTCCGCCCCTCCAGCTCTTCGAGTTGCGGACCCCTCGAGAAAGGGAGTGGTGGAACTGCCTTTGGAGGTCTTAGATTTCCAAGTTTTTCTCTCTTTCTTAGGACCAAGTTCATCGGCTATCTTTTTGGACGATTTCTTTATATTAGCCGCCTTATACAGTACCCTGTAAAAGCTATTTCCAAAAAGATCAGTATCTAAAATAGACAATTTACTGTCATTTGACTTAATGAGAAATCTGGATTTTTAATATCTTTTGTAAGATTGTATAAAATGTTCATACGTCTGTGAAAGTTTGTTGTAGTGAATGCTTGTCCCAATAAAGTTATGGACTTTTCAATTAAATTTAAGCATTCAAACAAATCCAGGTGGTCATCTGTGACCCGGCCTGATCTTATAGAGTCCAGGTCCATCCACAATTTGCTCAAAGGACTCATGACGGATGCTATTCTGCTCTGTATTTGGGCCAAATTATCATCATATGGCTTACCATAAGACCGCTTTGCAGCCTCGAATATATCGGGCACATATCCGTCTACACTGGGTGACAGTAAATTTACATTTTCCGGAACTGGGAAAAAATCCAAGATCTTTTCCTTTAGTACTTTATCCGGAATAAACTTTGTGAACTTACGATTGATATACTCCTTCATGTCATCTGGTAAAACCACTCTGACAGAGTCAGTTTCTTCAATATCAAACCTTGAGTAGCCAGATTCGTTTGACGAGTTCACACTGGGTCCGGTAGCATTATTGTCCGGAATAGAGTTTGGTGGTTTATCTGGCAGAACACTGGCAGTGTCATCATCAGAGCTACTTGATTCGCTCTCTCCATCAGAATCAGTGTCCTGATCTGAATCACTTTCAGAATCCGAAGATGAATTTTCTCTGAATTTCTGTCTCTTACTCTTAGATGGTGATGCATTCCCATCATCAGTTTTGCGTTTACCACCGTCAGGGGTACTTGTGTCCCCTAAATTTACCTCCTCAGCTACAGCGGAAGGGTTATCTCCGCTACCCTGCCTGACATAGACATCGGAGGGTTTTGCGGTTGCCATAATGTCCAAATATAAAAAATATAGCAGAAATATAAAATATAAAATATTTCTGCACGATATAAAACTAAAATCAAACGTGGATTGATAATAAAATCACTCAAACACGTTGGATAAAGATAGGCTTACGACGACAACACGTCTGAATAGTACGAAGCCATGAGGAATAATGACGAAACATTGACGTCATATCTATGACGTAGTAATGTTTACTTTAAAGTTGGCTTATTTGTACGATTACGTGGGAATATACGTGATTATATCTTATGGAGGTTTGCGAAATGAAATTTTTAACATTATTAATTTAAACGGTTGGGATGACACAAGTTTATTTTTCGTAAGGCCATTGTAAATCAAAAAGCAACGACCTTTTAATCGGACATTTACATGCGAAGATGTCAAAAACACTCTCATTATTTTGGTGATTTGAACTGAAATTCACTAATAAAAGTTATTATAAGTTTATTCTTCAATACTGAAATCCACAACTGTATAAAAACGCTTGAAACAAAACACGGCACATAACCCTGTATTGCAGTCGGGACACCAAGTCCCGACACGCGACTTGCATACAGCACACAGTTTCATAATAAAATTCAGTCCTTTAATTTCTAGCAAAAGATTTTACACTAAATGAGTCCGGAGTCAATGAAGCCAGTAATACTCTTACAGACCTGTATAATTTTTTATCTGAAAAATTTATGAGAAATACCAAAAACTTTAAACATAAAAATTCAAAGAAAAAAATCTCCTTGGAGTGATAATCAATACCTTGAGCACAGAAAAACTGTTTTAAAATTAGCCAAAGCCCTAAAAAATTCTCCCTATAATAGCGAAATACGTTTAAATTATCTACATCATGCTAAAAAATTTAAAAAAAGATGAAAAAGCAAAAACAGTCAGAGTTCAAGAGAAACGTTGTTCATCAAATCTCCACTTGCAGTAATAAAGACAATCAAAAAATTATGGTCACTTTTAAAGTCTTTGCAGAAAAAAGAAACTTCAGATAATATAACACAGGTTCATGAGTTTATTAGCCACATTCAGTCCCAAGGGAACCCTAAAATGTTTGACAATAATTATTCAGAACAGGTAAAATCTACTTTGGTTGATTTAGAGTCAAAAATTAGTGCTAATGATTTAACAGACCAAACAATTTCTATGGCTGAAATAAAATATGTTCTTAAAAATTTAAAAACTGGAAAAAGTGTAGGCCCTGATGCAAACTCATATGAAATATTACTTCATAGTAGTCACACAATGATGTCCTGTTTAGTAAAATATTTTAATATGATTTTATCCTCTGGTCAAATTCCTTCAGAATGGCAAAAAAGTTTCCTTGTTCTACTGCATAAATCTGGGGATAAATCAAATCCAGATAATTACAGAGGCATATCTTTGAACAGTTGTTTATTTAAAGTTGTTACAGCAGTACTTGATAACAGGTATGAATATGTTTGGTAAAGTCCTCACTAAGACAGCCGATAAACTAAAGAGGCCAGTCTCTGTATCGGTGACGGGCAAATCCAAGTAATTACATATTCAGTGACACTATGTATGTTATTACCATATTGTTGTTGGAACTCTATAAAAATCTTTCTAATATATTATTATGAGTAAACTTAAATTAATGTCAGGGGACTAAATGACTATAACAAGAGGGTCAAGATTTTTGATTGGTTTTGTAATTCAGATGTTGATATCTTTTTCTTACAAGAGACTCATTTTGTGGAGTCTAAGGCATTTGTATATAACTCTCGTTGGGCTGGAGAACTCGTTCATAATTTTTCTGACTCTATACACAGTAGAGGAGTATCTATTTTGTTCAGAAAAGGTCTTAATGTAACCGTGTTAAACAGTAACAAATCAGATGACGGACGTCGTCTTCTAGTTAACATCAAAGTTAATGATGAAACCCTTACTCTAGCTAATGTATATGCCCATAATAATGAAAAGGATAGGATAAATTTCTTTAAAAAACTTTCTTCATGGATAAGGCAGCACACTCTTAATGAAAACAATGTTATTTTAGCTGGGGATTTTAATTGTGCAATAGAAAAGCGAGATAGAGAAAATAACTCTTTAAATGATAAAAGTAGTTTACATCTCAAAACTTTATTACTAGATTTAGACCTTAAGGATATATATAGAGAGAATCACGACAAGGGTGGGTTCACTTGGTGTAATGGGAAAGGGGAACCTAAAAGTAGAATTGATTATATTTTTATTTCAAGAGATTTGAATTTTCCCACAGATACGATTATTACACGTAATACTCCATTTTGTCATTCCGAAAATAGCAGGCTAACTGACCATAAAGCTCTTAAATTATCGTTAAGTACTGATAAAACAACAAGGGGAAGTGGGTATTGGAAACTAAATACACAACACCTTCATGATATTGAGTACTGCAATGGTATACGCAATCTTATTTCACAATTTTCGGATAATGTAGAATACAGGGATTATGATAATCAGCAAAAATGGGAAATTTTGAAAATTAAAATTAAAGAATATTCTACCAAATTTTCAAAATCCAAAGGTGCTTCAATCAAACAAAAAATAAAAAATATTGAGATTAAAATTACAGAAATAGAAAATGAAAATAGCCAAAATATAAATATGAATAAAAAGAGAGAGTTAGAGCGGGATTTAGACGAAATTTTAGAAAACAGGGCAAAAGGCGCTCAAATAAGATCTAAGGTAAATTGGGTTGAAAATGGCGAGAAGAATTCTGCTTATTTTCTTAGGCTGGAAAAATCACATCAAAATTATAACGCTATTAAGAAAATCAAACTATCAGACGGACGGACTGTGGACAGTCAGGAAGAAATATTAGGGTCGCTCTGTAAATACTATGAAAACTTGTATAGTTCTTTAAATATTAATGACAATGAAATCGACACATATCTATCTTCTATCTCCGATTTCCCTATACTTAATGAAAAAGAGAAAGACGAATGTGATATTTTTCCCTCAATAAAAGAATGTGAAGAAGCTATTAAATGTATGAAGAACAACAAATCTCCTGGTTGCGATGGTCTTCCTATTGAATTTTATAAAGTATTTTGGATTGATTTAAAAAATTATTTTTACTCATCTCTTAAATCGGCATTTTTAGAAGGTGAACTTTCTTTTTCTCAAAAAATGTCTATCATATCGCTAATACATAAAAAGGGTGAAAAAGACGATTTAAGTAATTACAGACCCATAAGTCTTACAAACTCCGATTATAAAATTATAGCCTTTATTTTTGCCAGAAGATTACAGAGGGTAATTAGCAATTTAGTTTGTTCTGATCAAACTGCATATATTAAAGGAAGGTATATTGGAATGAACGCTAGACTTATACTTGACATTTTTGACATCTGTGAAAACTCCGATCAATCTTGTATTTTACTTTTTTTAGATTTTGCCAAAGCTTTTGATTCAGTTGAATGGAATTTTATTTTTAAAACATTAGCAAAATTTAACTTTGGGAATAATTTCATACATTGGATGAGAACCCTATACAGCAAACCTATATTTAGAATAAAAAATAATGGATGGTTGTCTAGAACCTGTAATATGAAAAAAGGTATTCGTCAGGGTTGTCCAGTTTCTGCTTTACTTTTTGTTCTTGTAGCTGAAATTTTATCGCTTAAAATAAGAAAATCTGATAAAGTAAATGGGTTTAGGATAGGTAATATTCAAACAGACATAAAGATTTTACAACACGCAGATGATTGCACTCTACCATTACTAGATGAAGACTCTATGAAACATGCTATCGACATTGTTAATGATTTCAGTAAACATGCTGGTCCAAAACTAAATATTCACAAAACAGAAGCTATCTTGTTAGGCCCACTGAAAAATCGGTATGAATGGTTACACGGTGTTGAAGTTAATAACTCTTCTCTTAAATGTTTAGGTATACACATTGGCCATGACAAAAATCAATGTATAGAAAGGAACTGGAAAAAACGGATAAAAGATTTAGAGCACACATTATTATCTTGGAAAAGAAGAAACTTAACTATTTTCGGCAAATGTACAGTTTTGAATACACTAGTCCTATCAAATTTGACATATACGGCGTCATTACTTCCATATCCTTCAGATTACATTATTAAATCTATAAATAAACTGGTTTTTAACTTTATTTGGGGAAAAAGAGATAGAATAAAAAGAAAAACTCTAATAGGAAACATCTCTGAGGGTGGTATAGGATTAGTGGATATAGAAACAAAATTCAAAGCTTTGAAAGCATCATGGGTATCCAGATTATTAAATAATAGGGAGTCAAACATCTTCACTATCTTAGATACTATCCTGAAAACCTCTCTAGGAATTGATTTCGATTTCATTTTAAAAACAAATGTTGCTGATTTAAAAGAATTGTCTAAATTAAAGAATGTTCCATCTTTCTATAATGAAGTATTTGTTTTCTTTAATAACTGCAAAGATGAAGTGTCTCCAATTGCGTTTTCTTCCGACTCTTTTTTGTCTGAAAATATTTGGTTGAATAATAATTTTAAATTTCGAAATAAAACATTATGTCTTAAAAACTGGATGAAGAGTGGGGTTCTTTATGTTAAAGACTTATTTCATGTTAATGGGTCGTTAAAGGATATAAATGATTTTGGTGATAAGTTGCTAAACAAACGGAATTGGATTTGCGAATATAATATCTTAAAAAAAGTGTTCGGAAAATATGTTAATATTTTTGATTGTTCAAAATGCGAAGATATTAATCCTTACAACAAGCCGCTTTCGTTTATAAATGGAAACATTAGGCATGACATTTTGAGTAAAAAGTGTAAATTTTATTACGATATCCTTTTGAAGAAAAAATTTCAAGTTTCAAATATGGAATATTATTGGTCAAAAGAGTTTAATTTTAACTATAGTTTTTTCAGAAAAAATAATTGCAGAACAAATATCAGTAGTATTTTAGACAAACAAACTTCAGAATTTAATTACAAATTATTACATAATCTTTTGTCAAATAACCTAATTGTTAGTAAATGGAATAAAACTGTTTCTAAATATTGTGAAAATTGCCATACGAGTGTTGAGAACTCTGAGCATCTTATTTATCAATGTAACATTGTGAGTCCTATTTGGGATGTCGTTGCCAACAACCTGAAAGTAGACATTAAGTGGAAAACTATTGTTTTGGGATTTTACTTAGAACATAATAATAAAACATATATGCTAAATAATATAATTTCCTTTATTGCGTGCAAAATCTACAAGTATAAAATGAAAATGAGAATAAACAAACAACTTTGCTGCAAGGACCAGTTGAAGATTCACTTGAAACACAGCCTCTTTTCTTTCTTTTATACTCTTAAGAAAATGAAACTAGATGTTTTATCACAACATATATTAAAAATTGCTCAAACATTGTAATATCCGTATTTATTTATTATTATTAATTATTGGTTTTTTTTCTACCCCTTAAATGTCTATTTTTTCCATTATTAGTTTCTTTTGTTCTTTGTTTATTATAAGACAACGCTTGAATTGGATGGTAAGCATTGTGGGGGCCTGTTTTAGGTAAGGAACGATCCAACCACCTGTTCACCTACTCTGCTTATCATTTAATCAAGGTGTCGATTTATAACTTGCCCTTTTTTGCACTGTCGCTGTTTTATTTTGCTATTTATATGCGAACCTCCCGACA
This sequence comes from Anadara kagoshimensis, assembly GCA_021292105.1. NCBI lineage: Eukaryota > Metazoa > Mollusca > Bivalvia > Arcoida > Arcidae > Anadara > Anadara kagoshimensis. Next base: position 39,405,267 of record CM037867.1, read on the forward strand.
AAAATAATAATTATATTATTTATATTGTCGGAATTTGCATACAGGTTATTTATTTAATTATAAGTTAGCGAATTATTACAAATTGATTGATTGATTTACTGATTGATAGTTGATGGACTGATGGGTTAATTAGTAACTTGCTTACTTAGTTGATGAATTACTTAAATGATGAAGTAATTGATTGATTGGTCGATTGGTAGCATGAGTGATTAATTGATAAATTAGTTAATATATTTATTTTTATATTCTTTTTTTATGTTCTTGCATACATCTTTGGTAATTGATAATGTGTAAGATCAATTATTCTTACAGTTAATATTATTATTATTATACTTATTATTATTATTATCAACATAATCTTCTTCATTGTGGTGATATATTGTTATTATCATTATTATCATTACTATTATTAATAATAATGGTGATAATATCGTGACTTTTTCCATGAATGTAAGACTGATTTGTTGATTTCTTTTTTTTTTTTATTAATTTTTTCGGTAGAATGTAAATTCTCTGCCAATCTAGTTTCATGTAGTGTAAAAAGGATTTATATTATTATTATTATTTCTATCTTTAATATTTCACCATATTTGTACAATGGTGTCAAATTTATATACTTTTGCTTGTAACCATGAATATTTTTTTTTACGTATTTATTTATTTATTTATTTATTTATCTATTTTTTTTATTTATGTATTTATCTATTTGCTTGATTATCTGTATCTTGTGTGTGCATTTCTGTTTTATTTAATATTATGATATCCTGTGTAAAAATGAGGATTGTAATCAATATTATTATTACTATTATTATTATTATTATTATTATTATTATTATTATTATAAGCGTGGGTGCGTGTGTCAAACTATTATTACTAGTAATATTATTATAATTATTATTATAATAGTAATCAATATTATTATTACTATTATTATTATTATAAGCGTGTGTCAAATTATTCTTACTAGCATTTGTAAATGGATGAAATTATTTATTTAATTATTTATTTATTCTTATTTATTTATCTATTTATTCATTTATTTATTATTATTATATTATTATTATTATTATTATTATTATTATTATTATTATTATTATTATTATTATTATAAGTGTGTGTACGTGTGTCAAATTATTTCGTTTACATGTATTTATAAATTGATGGAAATATTTATTATTTATTTATTTATTTATTTATTTATTTATTTATTTATTTATTTATTTATTTATTTATTTTTATTATCTGTTTGTGTACTGCATAATGTTATTGCTATGCTTATATATATATATTTTATGAATAAAAGAAAAAAAAAGATAATAGATTCTCAACACTGATAGATGAACAATATAGCAACATGCAGTTTGGATTTCGAAAGAACAGTAGAACTTCTGACAATTTATTCATTCTTAAAACGTTGATTAATAAATACGTTCATTCAAAAAAGGAAAAAATTTATGCCTGTTTTATTGACTTTAAAAAAAACATTTGGTTCAGTTTGGCGTGAGGGTCTTTGTTTCAAATTGTTAACTCAAACCAAAATAGGCTCTAAATGTACTCATTATTAAAGGTTATGTATCAGAAAACTTTGGTGGCTTTGAAACATGATCATTCATTTACAGATTTCTTTTCTATATTTAGAGGTGTGCGCCAAAGTGATAGTCTAAGTCCTTCCCTATTTAATTTCTTCATTAATGACATTCCTGATCTGTTTCATAATAATGACCCTTTAACACTATTACATTAAAAAATAACACCACTCTTATTTGCAGATGACCTAATTGTTCTATCAGAAACAGCAGAAGGATTACAAAAATCATTAACTGACCTTGCCAAGTACTGTTTTAAGTGGCAGCTTACTGTTAATTTAGATAAAACCAAAATTCTCACATTTCAACAAACAAACAAATTAAGTAACAAAACATTTTATTTTCAAAATGAAGCAACAGAAAATGTAAAAGAGTACAAATACTTAGGAAACACAATAAATGCAGCAGGTTCCTTTATTCTCTTCAAATGAATTATCAAAAAAAGGTATCAGAGCACTTCATTCAGTTTACAAGTACAGCAGTGGTGTAAACAATATGCCAATAGATATACACCCTTCCGATAAATCGCGACACCTGGCGGGAGTGCCATGATTGATAGTAGAATGTGATGTCATACAGGGAGTTATGAAAAGGAAATACTAGCATTTCGTATTTTCCCTCAATATAATATTGTTTTAAAATTAAATATTAAATTTCAATTTTAATTACATATCGCTGGTATTTTATTCCATGACTTTAAAAAATAATTTGAAATTAATATATTTTTCATTAAAAATTTTAAAAATTCATTTTAATTGTTACATAATAATAACTGTTCCATGACATATTTGTTATTGTAATACCAAGTCATGGGCAGTCATTCGGAACTAATTAGGGCACTGATTTTGATTACCTGATTTACAGGAGAGAAAATGCTTCGGTCCAACCTAAGGACAATTTGCTTATGCATGAATGAATCCAGGTGTGTCAGAAGTAGTCTAAGCTTTTCGTTAATCTCAGAAGATTCTCAGTCGGTAGAATTATTTAAACGAGAGAGAGAGAGAGAGCTACAAACACTGCATTTTAAGTATTCTGTAACTCAGTGAATAATTATATAAACGAACAAATTATCTATCCGAAAAAATTATAACGAGTCATGGGATAATTATTTATCCGACATTTTGAAACTTAACATATTTGTGTTACAGTTTAAAGATGATAAATAATAATAAACATCGCATAATTAGTATTACAAGTTATTTATTTATTTATTTTCATTTTTATACTTTTTGATTTTTTGACAAATAAGTATAATATAGCCAAAGCAGTAATACGACACTACATGAGAATAAATCAGATATTTATCACTGTGTATTATAATCAGGTGTTGACTTGTTCATCTCGTAATCAGATAATCTAGAGACTTGTTAATTGCAAATTGGATTAATGAAACCAATTAAAAGTCCTATTTTTTAAGTCAACTTAGGTAAGGATGCCATCATTTCTACTTAGAATCAGTTGTTATTTATATAAATTTGACCGAAATTTTAACCATACAACCGAAATTTCAATGTTGTTGTTGTTGTTTTTTTTTTTTTTTTTTTTTTTTGTTTTTTTTTTTTTTAATATTTTTATTAATAATTTTGAAAATAAATTTTCAGAACCTTTAACATTTTTAGCAATAACGGATGTTTCTTTAATGAAAGTTTAATCCGTTGAACAATGATTTTTAAATACAACTTTAAGATGTCGCTAATTTGTAATCACAGGAAAATTTAAGTTTTCAAATTATTTTGACTATCAATTATGTATCTGAATTGTTTAATTTATATCAATATTTTGTAAATAAGTTTTATGAAAAATCCGATTTTATAAAATAAATAAAGATAAATAAGAAAAAAGTGGAAGGTGAACGTTTGTAGTAATTTGATTAAAATATTAAAATATTTCCAGTCGGATAAAAATATGAATTTCAAATGTCCTTGAGGGTAATTAAATGGTCCAAGATATTAATAAATATACGTACATGTATTTTATATTTTTCAAATTTGAACATTTACAAATTGCAATTTTCTAGTAAAAATAAAACTTATTATTTTGTTGAAGAAATTACAACAAATTCTACGCAATCCTTTACAATGTTAAGTGTCTTTTCGGATGATCATCTATGTGTTTAAAATTTGTTTAATTAGCCCATTCATAATTTGTAATTTATTTAAAGTAATATTCGCTTTGTCGGTTTAGGTTCATTCACGTTTATCCAACATTTGAAAAATCACTATTCACACTTATCCAACATTTGATTTACGCACCATTGATTTAAGATATAATTTACCTGTAGTGTGATCAGTTAGTTTCCCCTACCAGAATAAAAGTTCCTTTAATTAAAAAGTATGTAATAACATGTCATATTTTCACTGAAAGTTTAAAATAGCCAAAAATTTAACTAATAGTGAATAGATATGTTAAATTTTAGTAATTCAAGTTTTATTTCCTACCTTAATAAATTTCAATAAAGTTATATTTAAAGAATAATAATATTTATTCTTAATTGAGAATTAAAAATAACTATAAATAAGAAATAAATATGTCACTTTTTAGTAATTAAATTTTTTTCCCTACCTAACTAAATTTTGATATCGTAATATTTTGACAAATAAATATGATTTTCTCTCAAATGTTCTTTCATATATCACTAGAAGGGGGTTTTACCGGAATAATTGCGAAAATCCGGAATAATCAGACCAAATCCGGAATAAACCAAATTGATCCGGAATAATCAGGTAAAGTCCGGAATAAACCGGTAAAATCCGGAATAATCAGGCAAAATCTGGAATAATCAGGCAAAATCCGGAATAATTGGACTATTTTGTTACGGTAAGTTTTCCGTAATCTAAAAATTACGGTAAGTGTCTGATTATTCCGGAAAATGACCGATTATTACGGAAAAAGTCTAATTATTCCGGCAAATGTCCAATTATTACGGGAAATTTTCTAAAAAATAATAATTTTTTTAATTTTTTTTACCGTAATAATTGGACATTTGCCAGAAAAATTAGATTTTTACCGTAATAATCAGTCTTTTACCGGAATAATCAGACAAGTTATCGTAATAATCAGACACTTGCCGGAATTTTTAGAATCCGTAAAATTTACCGTAAAAATATTCTTATTATTCCGGATTTTGACCAATTATTCCGGATTTTGTCCAATTATTTCGGATTTGGTCTAAAAATTCCGGAATTGATCTAAATATTCCGGATTTTCGCAAAGATTACGGAAAGTGTCTTACTTTTCCGGAATTTCGCAATTATTCCGGTAAAACCCCCTTCTAGTGTATTTTCCATCATGGAGTGATTAGAGGTTGGATTTATTGAGAAATTGATTATATTGCTTAATCATTTGAATTTCATGCATATATTAAAAAAACTATTACGAAGTAATAGTGGTTTTAAAAATGTTGTTACTGTTAAAAATGTGACACCAGTTTGATGCTTTAACCGAATGGAAAAATAAAATATATACTTAATAAAGGTTATGTTCTTGGAATATCTTTTTTTCCAAAATGGAGCATATTTGGGATTTTTTCCAATAAGGTTCCATTCTTGCATTGTTTCTTTTTTCCAAAATGGAAAATATTTTATATATGTTCCAATTAGATTTTTTTGTTCTGAAATGGAGCATAATTTGGATATTTTTTTCAAATAAAAGTTAATTTGAATTATTTTCCTATTATATTTTTGATTTTTTTCCAAAATAAGTAAGTTGGATTGTTTAAAAAAAATTCTCAAAACAATAAAAAATAAATCAATAAATAAATTAAAAATTGAAAATAAAACATTTTACCAGGGACCCGGTTCCACAATCATTCCATTACTAAGATTTTCCTAAACTTATATTTAGCGAATTTTGGCAATCGTTGGAACTTAGAATAAACATTTTTGACAAAGCTTTATGTGATCTTCAAAATCACAAATTAAACTCCAGGGTATTTAAAAATTTACCAAAATCATTAATGTAACATTTTGCCAGATTTAAATTAAGGAAAATCTTAATCAAAGAATTATGGTGAAACTAAAGCCAGGTACATTTAATCTTCAAAAGGTAAAGGTATGAATATCCATGTTCACAGTACCCAAGCCAACCTATTGTTTCCATTTTCCTTTGATGTCATTTATCCAACATAAAATTTACCTTTCCCCATATCAAAATATCAAATGTTGGATAAATGTGAAGACACCGTCGGTTTATCATCTCACCTGTAGCTTGCATATGACACCTAACATATACTCGAACTGAGTGAATATACACCCTTTAAAGTAATATTCGCTTTGTCGGTTCATCATCTCACCTGTAGCTTACATATGACACCTAACATATACTCGAACTGAGTGAATATACTGTACACGATGATGGGATCGATAGATAGCCTTCCCGGTGTGACGTCATATCAAGAGCGATAACCAGTTTCCGGCTATTTCTGGAAGGGTGTTATACATGCTTAGATTGTTTGACTCTCTTGTATGTCCCATTCTTACTTATAATTCTGAGATATGGTTTATGGATCTTTATAAACAAATATGATCATCCGAAAACAGAGCACTCAATAAGAATCAACCAATTGATCTCATATCCATGTATGATGTTTTTCCCATGGAAAAGGTACACATTAAATACTGTAAACAACTTCTTGGTGTCAGTAAAACTTCTTCCAATCTTGCTACAAAATCCGAGTTAGGCAGATTTCCAATATTTCAATTTATATTAAATCAATTAGCTTGCTTTGTATCAAGACTTAATTCTAATAACTTAAATCCTTTAATTAAAGAAACATTTATTTTATCCAAGAAATTAGATATAGATAATACTTATTCCTGGTATTCATTTGCTAAAGAAGCATTATTAGAAATATCATTAGATATAAATACTGTTCAGTCATTTGATTATACAAAACAAAAACATAAATTAAAAAATCTATGTTTTTTGTCTTTTGGACAACATTATACAAAACTCTTTTCAGAGAAAATGAATTCTTTAGGAAATGAAAGCAAACTTTATATGTACAGTAAAATCAAAACCAGCTTTTCAAAGGAACCATATCTCGATATTCTGAAAGATTTTAATTCCAGAAAGCAACTTACTAAATTTAGAATCAGTGATCATTCACTAGAAATAGAAAAAGGTCGTTATAAAAAGTTAAAAAGAGATGAAAGAAATTGTAAATTCTGTAACACAATTGCTAATGAGCAACATTTTATTTTTGACTGTTCAAATAACAAGGAACTCCGTAAAGATTTTATAAAGTCAACCAAAGCTTCTTTAAACTGTAATGTTAATGAAAATAATAAGTTTTCAACAATGATCATAATTTTGAAATCAACATCCCCTTGTCTTATACGTAAATTAGGTGCCTTCATTAAAAAGTCTTTTGAACTGAGGAGGACAGGCTTATTGAATATTTAGGATATTAAACTGTTTTCATACAGATACATATATATCATTTATTTTATTTTGTGCAATGAATATGCTGTCAAAGGTATTAATTTGCAATATTGTATATTTTATGTAATTCTTGTAAGATGATTGTAACAAACTACCTATGTAGTTTATATACAATAAAGTTTTATTATTATTATTATTATTATTATTATTATTATTATTATTATTATTATATAATTTATTGGAAATGGACAAAATTGTCGTTCCGGTACTAAGCCGGTAAGTGACAAAATTGTCGTTCCGGTATTAAGCCGGTAATGACAAAATTGTCGTTCCGGTATTAAGAGGGTTAATCAGTAAAATGTGATGGTATCATTGTAGATTTCTTCACTACACAAACATAACATTATGATAAAAGTTTTGGTTGAATTGTGAATTTTGCAAACATTTCCTTTAAAAAGAATCCTTCTAATTCTTCTCCATAATAAACTGATAAAGGGAAGGATTTTATTATCAGTCAATGCAGAAAAAGGGAGATGACTCTCCCATTAAAAAAATACGAAACTCAATAACGTTGAACTTGAATGCCCTTAGATAGCTTTACTTATTTACCGGCACACTTCAAACATGGCGTCCGTTGGAAGCAGACTACAATTTCAAATCCTGAAAATACTCTGTCAAAGGGAAGGCATTAGCAGATGTTTGTCATCTACAACAACTTGCAGTTATAGGAAAAAACAGTATTTGGTAAATTATTCGTAATTGTAATTTTCCATAAAAGTGTTGAGTTATTGGACTTTTCATTGACAAACTGCTGGCGACCTTGAGTGTCAACCTCATGGTTCGCTTAGAATTTGTTACATAACATTGAGTTTTGACTTGGTAAAAGATAATATGTGTTTCGTGTTTTTACGAATTGAGAATTTAAGATTTACTCTTATGCCTGGACAAAATTTTGAGAACTCGATGCATGATGAAATGTGCGAGAAGTTTTACAAGTTATGCTGAAGATACATAACTTCGTGTTAGCATCAAGTTCGTAGCAGTTTGTTTATATTAAGTAATAATATGACAGATGGTGTGACCATTAAGAAAGCGCAGCAGACACAGTTTTAGGCCAAATGAAGATTATTTACTCGGTCAAACCTTTCGAAACTCATCTACTTTTCAATATTTCTTCCTTGATTTCAATATTTCTTCCTTGATTCCAGGCCCAAATGGTACCAATATCCTCTTTGTAGACTCAACTCTCTGGTATTTTTTTCCCTAATGTAACTTATCACACTTGTATTTTAAATATTGTTAGGCCGGATTTGTACTTGTTACTGTCAGAGTAGTTCTTCCTGTTTCAACGACATACACGGCTACTCAGATGATACCCTTCCAGTTTCCAGGCACATCTGTTGTCCAGGATAAATTTGATCAGAGGTCTGGAAACAGTCATATTTGCCGGACATGTCCGATAAAAAATTATTTTGACCGACGTGAAAAATCACCAGTCGGACATTTTTTGTTTTTGGACATTTTCAATTTTACAACAGAAATATTAAACAGACAAATCAGTTTTCGGTCCGACAAAAGTAAACTACTGCTAGTCTGTCTGTCGGTCTTTTAAACTCTACCTGACTTCACTAGGTGTATTGTCCTTACCACGTGTTTACCTGTCAACTACAACTCGATCTAATTATCAGGTGATTGTTTATTAATCAGTAAATACCTGTGGACTTGAGTAGTCGCGTGCAGCGTAACTTACTGTCTATTTCTTTTGTTTCACAGTCCAAATCATAATAACTTTCTTTAAACTTGTGTTTGTTTAATAATAAGTGCATGGTTGTAACTGTGTTGATTAAGGAAGCCATAACAAGTGTCGGTCAAGGGTGACGGTTTGTTATCAAAGAGGTTCCACGCGGGGTGTTGAAAATTACCTACTACGCGCTTCATAACTGTTTCTTTATCAATAAATACAGAAACGTGATTAAATTTTATTTTAGCCATTAATATCTTTCATTCACATAAATATATTGGAACCTCGTCAAGCCGTTCCCGTTATATCGTGATTCGTGATACTTGAATTCCTAATTTAGAACCTCTCGCCATAATTCGTGTATCTTCGAAATACAGAAATTCACGATTGTTAGTAAACAATATGGCGGACTTGCAATATGAAGCATCGTGGACAGTAACGCATATTGATAATAACAGCATATCGCTGTAAACGTCTTAGTTAGATTTCACCTAATACACATGCAATAAACATCGTGGATATGGATTAAAATTGGCAATTGCATAAACGCATAAACAGCCATATGCCGACGCCCGACGCCCCTTTCCTTTTTTTTTTTTTTTTTTTGCTTGTACAAAAAAATGATGTCCGATGGCCAGACCAAAGTTTCCGAGGCCCTGAATTTGGTAGTATGTTTGTAGCTGTTGAGAAAGGAGTAGCCGGTTTGTAGTTGTAGTACTGCAGAAAATGAAGGTTTTGTTGGGAAATCTAATATCCTTAAAAATTTTACTTTTGGAGCATATAGATGATAGTTTCTGCCTCTGTCTGATAAATCCCATCTAGACTGCTACCTGTGGATTTGGGCCTCGTGACTAGCCATCTCGATCTATTGGAGTGCAAGATATTGCTGACTCCATTGGAAGGTTGTCTGCCTCTTACAAAAAATCAAATAATAATTTGAAAGTTTTAGTTATAGACAGTATATAAATATTCTGTTTTTACGCTATTAACAGTGATGCGCCAGACAGTGGCAGGATCTCCGAAAAGAAAGAATGATCTCGTGAGATCCAGTTTTGTTCGTGTTTCAATATGGCGATGTATTGTGGGGAAATGCATGTGAATTTGACACAAATTTTTCAGCTCACCAATATAGGGATAGCTGTGTTGTATTAATGGACACACGTCTATAATAAAAGCTTTGCTGCACTTTCTATGATTGATGATGTGACTGTTAAGAAAAGCCCAGCAGACCATTGTGGCAAAAGTTATTAATCTAATTTCAGCCTTTCGAAACCTTAATCTATTTCGTCACTAGTCATTTTGTACCTAGACCAAATTATTTCTGTCATATACAGATTTCCTGTTACGATTAGGTACAAGTAAGTGAAAAATTCCAATCTTTATTCAAGTTTATTTGATTTTCTATGGATATGAAGAGTATTTCACTGTCACAAATAGAGTGGTTCCAACAGTAGTAAAACAAATTTTTATTTTAAATGCATGCACTCTTTTAGGCCAGTCTAAGGCTGAAACGTTTACAAAATATGTAAACGTGTACACGATTGACAGTAAACGAAACGAAACCGTTTACACGGATGAATGCTAGAATGCATGTAAAAAATGTAAACAATCATAATGCCAGGTATTAAACATGGTACAGTTAAGGTAGTTAACCTTTACTCTGTATTATAATCAATTTTTATTATTATTTTGTGATTAAATGCCATAAATTATCAAATTGGTCATCACAAAGAATGAAGGTTGGAATAAGAATCAACGGCGATGGACTTTCAGTTAGTCAATTTGTTTACCTGTGCAACTCATGCGTAACTAAATTACTGACAAATCAACTTCCGATGGGTCTTCTCAAAGTAACATGAATTAAAACTCCAAATTATTTTTCAGTTTAATCAATGATTCTAACATAAAACAGTTTTATTTTCAAAATCCAAACATTAATCCATATCAAATAAATTAATGGATGAAATTGAAACTTGTCACATTAATAATTTGATCGGCAAATTTATTACTAGCTGAAGAATAGTTGCCGATTTATGAAACCTTCCCCCATCAGGTATGGGTCAAAGGTCGCGCACACTACCCATTTATCGGAGATTTATAGGCATTTATATGATTTGGTATCAACAGAACCATGTTTGAGATCATTAGCCATCACCTGTGCTACAACCCATGTAACTGAGTAACAACAGACATAATATTTTAACTTTTGTTTTCCCGATACACCATCAATAACTTCAAAATATTCCCAAATTTCAGACCTTCCGTTTTTCTTTAGCTATTTTCCAGACTCAATCAGTAATATGACAACTCAATAATTAAACAACAAAGTATATTTTTATTGTTTTATTTGACAATGGAAAGTAGATAAAAACGGAACAATGTATTTTATATTACACTTCATTAATGTAGTCCAATATGGCGGTCAAAGGTTACGTTTAACCGTTTACTATTTTTGTAAACGTTTACAGGTCGAAATCGAAACTGTATCATGTACATATGTAAACGTTTCAGCCTTAGGCCAGTCTGGAGCCAAGTTTCCACATTTGATTCTAAACTTTTACTGTTTTTCTCTTTCACCCCTGCCTTTCAAAAAAAGAGAAGGGTATTCAATTTGAAGTATTCTCAGAAAATATATGAAGCAATGTTTTACTAAATTTGGTGCAAAGCATCAACATTGATAGGAGATGTATACATGATCATTAACCCCAGTTGGTTTGCTCATTTTCTTGGGGAGTTATAGCCCTTTGAACATAAGTACCTACTGCAGTGATTCTGTTACATTTTTGAAAACTACCTTCTGCCTTTAAAATTGGGAAATTTGAAGTTCTGAGATCTAACATTGGATATTTTTTCAGTGCATCACTGTTGTTGTGGGGAATTTTAGTGGATAAATTGGGAAATTTTAGTCATTTTTCCCATGGGGAAGCTGCTAGTAACTTTAACCATTGTACTGGGATACTAATTCATTGAGTTTGCTTCTTTTCTATTGCAGAAGAGGATAAAAAACTGCAACAGTGGTGAAATATGTCATAACACAATTCGAAGTTGTGCCAGTAGCAGCTCTGCCAATTTAGATACCAGTACTGATGATAAAGTTAATCCATTCAAACTGGTGGAACAGGATTTAGCAACAATATCTGATGACATCAAAAAAGTAAACATAAAATTTTCTGGGCTTTTTTCTGGTTCGGCACTTTTAGTAAATTTTCAAGTGGAAGGCAAGTTTCTTACAACAAGCAGCAAGTACGGAGTAATATTTATTGCAAAACATATTCACTGAATTGGGGCTGCAACGAGTATCTGATATTTAGGATTTAGCAACAATGTCTTATGACATCAAAAAAGTAAACAAAAAAATGCTGGACTTTTTCTGACTCATCCCTTTCATTAAATTTTCAAGTAGAAGTTTTTTTAAGTAGGCAGCAAGTATGGAGTAATATTTATTGCATTTATTTAATAGTTTACTAATGGATTAAATGAATTGGGTTTTACAATGCATACAATGATCATTTTCCTATTATTGATTATTCAATTTAAATGAAAACAGTCTCTCATTTATCATTGGATTATCACAATTTACCGGTAACCTCAGCCATGTCTGGTAAAAAAAGCATCGCGGTCCAATGTAGAGTTCGTATTTCCGGTCTGCATGTCCGATAAGATTTTAGTATCTCCTTACTAGTTTTTCTAAACTCCGCTAGGTGGCTAAGATAAATAACGTGCTTAATGTCGTGAAATGTATCCACCTAGCAGAATTAAAAATAACTCTAGGTCTAAAACTGGGCGATCGTAGTCAGGTAGGTGCTTCATGTATCAAAGGATGTACAATGTACAACTTGAAGTATGTGCAAGTTTGCTACTTAATTATTTTTATTTTTATCATTTAAATATTATATTAATACAAATCCAAGCTAAAATCAGAAAATAACTTCAAAACTTGAAAGCAAGTTTTCGGTCGGGTAAAAAATCATTCGGTCTAGTAAAATTCAAGTTTTACCAAACCGAATGTCCTGTAACAGGGTTCGTACAGGCCTGGAAAAGTCCTTAAATTTTGAGGTTTGCCCTAAAAAGATCCTAAAAACAAGTCTGACCCTAAAAAGCCCTTGAATTTAGCCAGTTGGGTGTCTGTATTTCGATATTAAGTGGTTGCAAAATAAATAATTAATTGATGTTACATTGAAATGTGCAATTTAAAGGTATCTGGCCCAACCGAATCCCCAACTTCAACCTCTTCTTCAAGCGTCGTTACTATGGACACGTTTGATTGATACAGATGCCTTTGCACCAATATTCTTTTGCTAACATTGTCCCTCTGATTAGGCCTTAAATTTGCAAATAATACCCTAAAAAGTCCTTAACTTTGGAGTCCAAATGTCTGTGCAAACCCTGTGTAAACCATTTACAAGTTTCGCAATGTCCTAGAAAAAAAAAGTTGTATCAGTAACAAATAGCCTAAATGTGTAAATATCTACAGACCCAGGCTTATTTTTGAGCCATTGCACATTTAAATCCCTGAGTGCCTAATTTTTGTCAATGCATTATTCCAAACATGAGATAGTTTATTTTGATCTACTACATTTGTATTGCAGAAACTAATGTCTGAAAGACTTGAGCTGCGATCCATGGCACAGTATTTATTTGATGGCCAGGGAAAACTTTTTCGTCCTTTAGTCGTCCTGTTAATGGCTCAGGCTCTTAATTGTAACAACAGTAAATGTGACATTGGCAGGTAAGAGATTAATATAATCCTACAGGAGTAACAGTGTACTGTAAGACAGAGATATCTCAAACAAGGATGAATATTTTCAATGGACAGGAAAATTTTCATCCGGGTTTGAAATATCTCTGTCTTACACTGTAACTGGTGTAGGATTCTTTTTCTCATACATTTGCAACATAAAAAACGTGATTTGTAAACAAATATTTGCATCCAATGTTCAGTTTTCATGTTATCGTCCATGCCTTCTGAAAATAATGTCATAAAATTTTGTTGATAGACTTGCATAAAATGATTATGATGTCATCAGTTTAGTGTCCGTTAGTGATCATATCTCATCCTAAATGTCCTTTATTTTTTTCATAGATTCAGATTTAGGCAAAAGTCAGAGAGATCCAATTAATGCAGGAGATTGTTCATGTGATCTGTCTCAACAAGGGCGAGACAGGAAAATCTATCACCGATGAAATGGTTAGATTCCCTGGTCACATGTGTGACAATAATAGAATCTATCCCTGCTTTGTTGTGGAGACATAGAAAATGCAACTTAGGGGGTGAGATTCTTTAATTTCCAGACTCGGTCTGGAAAAAAAGTATCTCATCCCAAAGGTAGAAATTTCTTTGTCTTTACTACATTCAAAGCAAGGGTTGATTCTTTTTCTCCCATATCCAATATGTGCCTGTTTTGTAAAGCTTTTATTGTTTAAATTATCCTAAAATTAGCAAAATTTAATTGTTGATGTCACAGTCATAATCAAATTGTGATGTCAGTGGGTGTGTAGCTTGTCTTTACCCAAGGGTAAGACAGAAAAATCTTATCCTAGTAAAATGCACATTTTTCTTGTCTGACTTGAAAGAAACACATGTCTTCTTCATTTAGGACTTAAGAGTATTCACTTGACCAGATGGAACCACTTTCAAATGTACTGTCCATTAAAAGTTTTATTTTTCGAAAAGGCCTGAAAATAAAAAAAACTTAAGATGTCATAAGCATTTCTGTGAAAAATAATTTTTCAAAAATTTTACATACTATTTAATGGGTAGGGGTTACAAAAGGATGGTTGATCAAATTCTGTTGGGATGGGTTCTTGATTTTGAGTCGCTTAGATGAAGGCCAAAAACTCAAATGAGCTGTTGTGATCAGTTTTTGTCAAATGTTCATTGTTTGTTGAGCATTTTACAATAACACTTTAGAGTCCACAAGTTTTGTCCAATCTTCATTGGAATTGCCTAGAGGGACCCTCTTGTAAACCAAAGTAAAGGGGGTTACAGTAGCTCATTTGGTAGAGTGATATGATAAAGTAAGGTGGCTCGATAAAGAACCCTGCTTTATAATGCCATCAGCACAATACACAGGCACAATTTCTGCACCTTTGCCTATAGCTGGTAACGTCTTGATATACATGTATGTGAAATTTTCTTGACTGGGATGTTTAACACCATTACTGAATTCTGTTTTAACGATAATATACATGTATCAGTATATTTTATGTCAATCTGTATTTTGTAGGTTGCTCACACCTCAAAAAGAAATAGCCATGATTGCAGAAATGATTCACACAGCCAGCTTAATCCATGACGATGTTATAGATACCTCGGCCACAAGGAGGGGTAAACCCACAGTACACAAACAATGGGGTCATAGAAAAGTAAGTATAGAGATCAGGGGTCCAAAATATGTTTTGTGATGGAAGACCCAGGATCCTTTGCCTTTGTTTTTGGCAGATCTCGCAATAAGTTTTGAAAGTGCAATGTCAATGCCCAACTTTGTTACCAGAATAATCTGAAAATGGGATCTTTGTAATTTAAAAACGAAAGGTCTCTCAGACTTTTTTGGTTCGAATATCAATATTCCCAATGTAAAATCAAAAAGTCCAGGACCTCAGACTCGGGGAATTTTGAACCCCTGGAGATAAAAAAAATCTAAAATAGGTACCAAATCTCAGACAAAATACAAGGCCACTCATCCTGACCAATTTGAATCGATCCAAGCAGTGACAGGTGGAATTTTATTCACACTCAACCCAGTGCCAAGTACATTAATTTTTCAGTTAAATTGCTAAAATAAAACGTACATAATTAAAATTACATTTTTTGTAGTGCAAAGTAATAACTACTTGATGCCAATTACAAAATACCTGATTACTAGGCACAATACCAGTCCTAGGAAGTTTAAAAAATTTGATATGAGCCCAGGTCTAGACAGCTACACCCACCCCATGTAAAATTGATCATAAACATTTTATTTAGACAATGCTTCAATAGATTTTACTTGGCATCAGATATATATATATATATATAACTGCCCTAAATCTCAAACTTTAATTTATCTGCAAGTGTAGACAGGAGAATTTACAAACTATTACTGTTTAACTGGAAAAAAAATTCAGTAACTCAATGGGTTCAAACCCCAGCTGTCAAGACTTTTAAAATGTAGAGACTGTTCTTTGGCCAAACACTCAACATTTAGAAATGAGAGTCAAGGGATCCTTCAGAAGAGACCTTAAAAATTAATGTGCCATGTCATGGCAGGCATGGCACACTTGAGAACCCTCCTTGCACATTGCCCTGAGTGCATTGCAAAATTCAAAATTTCTACCACTTCACCTATACACATGTAGATTTTGCATTCCATGATGTAATTACAGTGCTAGGAGTCCCTAATATAACTGAAATATTTTTTACTTTGACATGAAACTCCACTCAAGCAATCATTATCCCCCGCTTTGAAGAAGAAGTATACTAACTGAACAGTTGCTCACAGAATTTTTGTTTGTCAAAGTATTCCAAGTTTTCACTTTGCTTTTGGGATTGTGATTTGGACATAGATTAGTGTGTTTGTTTTTTGATACATGCAGGGATTTATCAGGGTCTTTTGGGAAAAGGCCCTAAACTAAAAATTGGGAAAACTATCAACTTTTTGCTCTTTTTGGGAAAACTTTGACATCATTTTTGATGTCATTAATGATTAAATCTAATGCTTTTAGTGTATTGAGTTGATTGAAGATTGAGAAAAGCAGCCACATTTATGGCCAGACTTCAGCTATGTATCTGGTATGATTTTCTAATTGGGAATTTTCTAAGCCCATTTTGGGAAAAAATCAATGTTTTTTCCATTGGGAATGGGGCCGAATTTCGGCCCTAAATAGGCCCTTGATAAATCCCTGACATGTTAAATAGAAGTAATTTGTATTTTCAGGCAATATTAACTGGTGATTACATTTTATCTGAAGCTTCTATAGCATTAGCAAGGTTGAAAAATGATAAAGTTGTCTCCATTCTCTCTCAGGTTATAGAAAATTTAGTTAGAGGTACGTACCAATATAATGTACATGTATGACAAACTCTCTCTCTCCTCTGAACTCTCTCTCTGAACCCTCTGTGAACCCTCTCCCTCCCTCCCCCCTCTCTCTCTCTCAAAGTTGTGTCCATTAAGATAATTTAGTTAGATGTATATACCAATATAATGTACATGTATGAACTCTCTCTCTGCCTCTCTGAAATCAAATTCTCTCTCAAACCACTATGGTAGTTCAGTTAGTAGAGTGCACACACCGTATGTGGGAGGTCGGCACTCAGGATTTAAAAATTAAAGCTGGTGAGGTCCTGATATGAGTGAACTCATATATATATTCCATATTTCCTACCTTCAATGGTAGGTCTTTATAAGCAGGTTTTATTGTACATGTTACTGATGTTATATTAAATATTAATGTAAACTCTCATATTTTTTTTTCACAGGAGAGTTTATGCAGCTTGGCTCCAAGGAAGATCAGAATGAGAGATTTGCCCACTACCTCAAAAAGACATTTAAGAAAACTGCCAGTCTAATTGCATATAGTTGTCAAGCTGTAAGTGCTTATTTGATCTCCCCATTTGTAAATTTTGATCTCACATTAACAAACATCTTCAGTCTGCAATCATGCAAATGTGATAAAAATTTAGGTGTATGTGTACATGGGGATTAAGATTAGCACAGGCCCAGTAGCTGGCGATTTCAAAAATAAGTTTGGGTCCCAAACATTTTACACATTTGAGCTTATAAATACTTTTCAGAAGTAAGCTTGTTCCAAAACTCAAACCATGAATAATCTTCATGGTGATGGCCAAAGGTGTGTGAACTAAGGTCATATTGGAAAGGTCAGAATTGCAGGAAAACATTAAACCCTTATACATGTTGGGGACGGGTATTTGGTTCTTAACTTGAATCTTGCAGATATTTGCAATCTATTATGCTACTACTACAAATAAAATACTTCAGATTAACTAGACTAGCTTGTTGTGTATGTTTCAGAGGAACACATAACATTACATGTATTGGAAAAAAGACATTTTAAAATAACATCTCGTATACTTTCAGGTTGCTGTTTTAGGAGACTGTTCTGATGAGGTAGCAGAAAAAGCATATGAGTATGGTAAAAACTTAGGAATGGCTTTTCAGGTTGGTTACTTCATGATGAAATAATTATCGGCGACAAGATCGTCGCAAAAGGCAAAACCATTTCGATCCTTAATTTAAATTTGGCCAATTTGATTATCGGTAAATAGGCTGCCCTGCTGAAAAAGGTACTCCTATTGTAGAAGAAAATACAGATTAACTCTTTAAAAAAACTACTGAAAGCAATCTTACATATTGGTGGTGCCCTTATCCAAACATGAAGCATTGCTAACGACTCAAAACAGTCAATATAAGCCATGTTATGAGCCATGTATAAAGCCATGTGATGTAAATATGATTGGAGGAAAGGATGGTCAAATTTAAACTTTCATTTAATTGATATCAATCAGTTTTTGTACACAGATTTTTTTTCAATGCTCGATTCTGAAAATGTTATTTGATAGAAATCTTTTGTCTTGCTCTATATCTTCCATATCTATGGATGGATTTTGATCAAACTTGGATCAAATGTACCCATAAACCAACATGAGATAAGGTGTTGCATACCAAATTTAGGTACTTAGGTCCAGAGTCATGACCAAATGATAAAACCTATGCAGGGGGTATACGTCAGCTTCACTGACAGTTCTAGTTTAAATTTAGAATTTACATTTTAGTCTTGGTTTTCCTAATAAACTGTTCATGGAATTAAAATATTTTAACTTACAAAAGATAAAGAAAGGTTTGAATTTAAATCAAAAAGAGGCTATACCAATCTGGGACTTTTCAAGGTTTGATTTAAAGCAAAATTGGGGACCCATTCCTAATTTGTGGTAAAGGACCCTTGCCATTTTTTTTTTTTTTCAAAATGTCAAAAAAAATGAATGATTATGATTTATTTTGACACCAAGAACTCATACAAACTTTGATGCAGTGAAACCAGTCCATATGCACTGACCAACTCTAAAAAGTCTCAATGCTAAAAGAAATACACTTTTGGACTTTCAAATCCCATGACGATAAGCGAGGTAGCAAAGTTATTGCAGGGCATCATAACTAGGTGTCACTGCAGTTAAAAGTTGCTCTATTTCATTTCCTGCCTTTTAAAGAAAGAGGTGGATATTAAATTCAAGTTTCTGAAATTCTTTTATGCACTAATTCTCCAAAACTACGAGGCACTATTCCACTGCATCTACATAGATAGGAATTGCACATATTGTTAACTTTTAGTTGGTTTGCTGATTTTTCTTGGAGTTATGTCCCTTTGTACATAGTGCAAACCACAAAAAAAGACCTTTCTGGCTTTGGATCCTAATTCAGTGAATTTGCTTGTTTCAGTTAATAGACGACACTTTAGATTTTACATCCTGTGATATGATAATGGGTAAACCGACGGCGGCTGACTTAAGGCTAGGACTAGCTACAGCACCAGTGTTGTTTGCAGCTCAAGAACATCCAGAACTCAATGCAATGATCATGAGAAGATTCTCACAGGAAGGAGATGTAGAGAAAGCCAGAGAATATGTTGCCAAGGCAAGTATAAATACTTTGCAGTGTTCTTTCTAGAGACGGGGGCTCTTTTTTGCCAGTTGATCCCATTGTTTAGGCCCTAGCAGTGATTTTGTTTGTTTGAAATTACTACCGAATAAAAGTAATTTCCCCTAGGGAAAATTACTAAAAAAAATTCCCAGTTTGACAAATAGAATTCCCAAAATAACAGTGATACAAAAGTAATTCTATGAAATTAGATTAAATTTTTCCCAATTTAAAAGGCAGAAGGTGGTTTTTAAAAACAGTAACAAAATCAATGCTTAGTGGACATATTTAACATATCATGAATGCAAAAATTTGGATGTTATGGTTTTAAAAGGGAAAGTTTTCGAAAATGTCCCCCTCTGAAAAATAGTAGAATGAATATTTAAAATATACAAAGTAGAATACAGTCGACCTCTATAATAAAGACCACCTGCTTTTAAAGGCCAGTAAAATTTTATCATAATCACTCTTTATTCATGGTTTTAATTCTGTATTTTAAGGCCACCTGCACATAAAGGCCATTTTATTGGTTCCCTTAGGTGGCCTTTATAGACATTTTTGACTGTATATATTTTTTATGAACAATTAGATTTTTAGTAGGATGTTCTTCACAAAATAACAATATCTTTAGAACAAATGCATACAAGTTTTCATCATACATGTATATCTGATGTGACTTATGTTGATCACATCAATAGCTGAAGAACTTTGCTTCAAAAGTAAGTTAGAATATGATAGCATGTGAATTTGAAAGGTAGATTTGGCCATCTTTATAGACATTCTGTCTTTAGGGGGATATATAGGAAACACCCAGTCCTGTCTGTTTGTCCGTCTGGCCATCTGGCTATCCATCCTAATTTTTCCATGTTTATGGATGGATTTTCAATAAAATTGGTACAAATGTAAACCAACATGAAATGGTGATGTCACATACCAAATTTAGATGCATGGGTCTGAAGTCATGACCCAATGACAAAACATATGCAGGGGAGGAAGGGGATTATACATGTAAGTCAACTTCACTGACAGGTCTAGTTTGTAACTTCCATTTTTGTCTACTTTCAGAGTGACGGTGTATATCAAGCCAAAATATTAGCAGAACAACACAGTATTGATGCAAAGAAACAGTTAGAAAGTTTACATGACTCGCCGTATAAAGAGGCATTACAACATATATGTAAAATTGTGTTAAAGAGACAGAAATAACAAAGGCTCTAGTTAGGATTTATACAATTAATTTTTCTTTATTATTTTTTTATGATTTGTTATTATTATTAAAAATATTTATTCTTACATATATCTATTTTTTATCCTGCATGCAAATTATGGTCCAAAGTCCAGTAATTTTGAATTTTAATGGCAAGTTGAAAAAAAATGAGGTTCACCTCTGTACCACGTGCTGGTGCTACACCTAATGTCTGTGTAGAATAACTATTTCTATTGGATATGGAATCATTTCAGTTTACATATTCTCATAAAAATTATGTTATTCAGGAATTATCAATGTAAACTTTTTCCAAAAACAACCCACACAAACGTTAAGGGGCATAGATCATGTGGTACAACGTCAAACCCCTTTGAAACACACTACCAGTAATTAATTGGGCATTGATTTCTGATTTTGATTTGGGTCCAGGAGAAATAATCGGAAAGGCTGCTGTGTGAATAATGCAGTAGTGTTCACATTGTCTGTTCAAATTATTTCTCAATGACCCAATTGAAAATCAGATTCAGCAGTTATCATAAAAAATTCTGCTAAGAAATAAAACGTATTTCATCCTGATGGCAACTTTAATCATTACTGTTTAATTAATTAATACATTTAATGTATCTATTATAAATGTTAGCATGTCCTCCAGGATATTTGCATGAACATAATGTTAAATATGGCCCATTAAGGCCTTAACAGTAGGGTCAATTTGGCAAAATAAGGGACCAATCTCCCCATGACCCCTTCTAGAATGAATACTTAACATGTGAGTGGGCATGGCTAATTACATTTTGGTTTTTTTCTCTGAGAGAAATAAGCTAAAGGTTTTTCACCTTTTTTACCAAAGGAATCGTTTGAAATTTGTCAAGTTTGATTATTAATAGCTAAAGTTTTCATTGGTCTGTTATTCTCAAAATCCTGTCAAAACACGGTTATTATAATTCAATTTTGCTGAATTTAGGCAATTTAATTTAACAGTCTTTGGTTATTTTCACATTTACAGGTAATAATGTAACTTTACAGGATCTAGCTGTCTTCCCATGTCAGAGCTCGCTTTTTTAAAAACTCATTTTGCAAATATACTTAGAAAATACTCAAGTTTAATCATTCATATGTCACCATGTTTTCAGATAATCTACCGTACCTCAAAACCTGTAGAAAGGAGATATTTACCAGTATTCTGTATCAGAATTTTAGTTTTGGTATATTTTTTACCATACAAACTTTCAATGTTTTTATTTACTTCTTGATATGAGAACATGATCATAAATTGTCTGGTTTTACATTTTCATGATTTTGACTGCACAAAACATTGATGAAATGTATTCTTCCTTTGTTTCAAGCATATCTATACTGTTATTTTTGCATGAATGGATTGGCTGTCAGTGACTTCATGTTATTATGAATTCCTATGCCATAGTGATGCTTATTTTTTTTACATGTTATGGCTGTATTGTTGTTTAAATTGTTGATTTGATATATGAAATTTTATAAATTGAATTATGAATATGTGATTTGTTGTTTATGAAATTTGGTAAATTGAATTATAAGAAATGATATTATTTATTTTTTGTTATGGAAAAATGAAAGAATTGAGAAAATTTTATGCAAACATTTAACAATACATTGTACTTCACATATAATTATTTCACGAATCATAAAATGTACATCATCATCCTTACAACTGATTGACTGGTCTGAATTTAACACAAACCTTTTTTTAATAGTGAAACTTGCCATTAACATTCATGTTATTGGACTTTGTTTGTTTTAAAAGGTGCATTTTGTTGGTTTTGTTCATTTTATTTAAAACCATGCATTTGTTGAATGTTCTCCTGACAGATTCAAGTTGTTTAAAATTTGGTGAAAGTTTTATTTCAAAATACTGTACTCTAGAAATAATTCTTATTTTCATTGAAAAATGATGTTGTTTTATGCAAAAGTGTCCACACTTTCTGCTCATTGTACTGTATAATGCATATATTTCGCTGTGGTTTTATTTTCGCTATATTCATGGTCCAGTGTCTTCCCACGAAAATACATGGGTATTGAGAGCCCATAAATCTTGTTAGTCTTTTTCCTTTAATCAGATAAAACTGCGAAAATATGACACCGCAAATACACTAGTCATCGTCAAATCGCGAAAATAAACCAATATACAGTATTTCAGCTCAATTTGTAATAACCAGCTGACCTTATGGCATGGCAAAGGGTGCATCTGTGTGAAACATCTAAAACAAGTGGGACAGTGTAACCCAACTTATTAGGTGTGGAAGGCTCCTAAGGTGGAGCAGATTAAAGTTTGCACAAATCAACTTCCTGCTGCATCCAAGATGGCCACGGTTACTGTAAAAAGCAAAAAAAGTAACAATCTGGGTGTTTCAGTCAGTTGAGCCTCACAGGACCAATTGAGGTCTCTTGTTTATTGACTTGAATGAAAATCAGAATGAAAATTCCTTCCCGGATAAAGATAAACAAAAACTCTTCAATTTGTAAATCCGGAATCAAAGATAACTGCTGAATGATACATTAACTGTAACACTGATAAATGTGTAATGGTTCCATTTACATGTACTATACCACTGACTTTAGCAAAGAGTTAGGTGAATTGTCTTGGACATTTTCTTGCATTTTTACCAATGAAATCCCTAAACTTTTGTTATCAAATTTAATTACTGTGAAATCATTGAATTTCGTGGTTATAAGAAAATAAAATAATACCATTTTGTTGGGTTGTTAATTCATGGTTTGTAATATTTACTATTTCCGATTTTGATGACATGTGAATTTGTGTATCAGGGCATCCGCCAAAATTTTTGATCTCACAAAACATTTAATTGTACCATACGTTACATAAAACCTACATATAGATATACATGTATATTGATAAAACCAACATTATTTTTGATAATGCTTTATTTTTGCTGTAAAATTTCTTTTTTTCCAAATTAAGGTATTATGTTTAGGAATTAGGAAAAAATTGTATGTTAATGTCTGTTCTGGCTCCAGTTTCACAATCATTTCTTTGCTAAGAGTTTCCTAACTTAAATTTAGCATATATTGGAAATATTTTTGACAAAACTTAAATATCAGATATAATTGACCATCAAAAGGAAACCTTATATTCCTGAATATCTTAAATTTTAACACAATTATAGAGATTTGAAATTTTGCTAGATTTAAGTTAAGGAACAATCTTAATTTAGGGACAATTGTGAAACTGGGGCCTGTGTGATATAAATGCATCTTATAAAACCTAAGTCACCTGAATTCGAGACTAGCGGTTATGATGAGAATTGTTTTTGTTAGTGGTTTAGATCTTGGAGCTTTTTTTCCCCCATTTTTTGTCTTGTCAGTTCATGTCTGAGATCGGGAGATCCTAGAGTGAGAAATTTATAAGTGGTTTACTACAGTACCACCTAGGTTTGAATCCCATTTTTGAACGAGGGGGTCCTAATGTGAGAAAATTGTTCAGTAGTTGACGATAATGGGGCTCCTAGGTTTCAATCCCACTTCGGGAGAACCTAGTGTCAAAAGTTTTGTCATTAGTTACAAAAGGTTAGAAAAAGTTCTTCTCTGTTTTTTCTGAAAGAGATCGTTAAAATGGTCTGTCAAAATAGTAAAGATGATAATTTGAATAAGATCTTTTTGACTTATACTAATACATTTGAGGCTTGTTCAACTATGCTTCCACTTTCCAAAATATCTACCCAAGCTATTTGTGTGTATCTGTTTAACAGCAGCTAACAAAGGTTATCTAATTTATCCAGGCCCCGGTTTCACAATCATTCCTTAGCTAAGATTTTCCTTAACTTAAATTTAGCCAATTTTGGTAATCCCTTTTTGGAAATACTGATGGATATTTTTGTAAAAACTAAATGCTAATGTTTTAACCTAGCAGTGACCTTTAAAATGAGACCTTAATTTCTTGAATATCTTAAAAATTAACAAAATTATAAAGTTTTGAAAATTTGCAAGATTTAAGTTAAGGAAAATCTTAGCTAAGGAATGATTGTGAAACCGGGGTCAGCTGCTTTATCAGTTATCTCCCTTTGATCAATTATCTTCTTGATTATGTGTGCTTGCACTAACCATCACTGTTGAATGACATGTTCACTAAAGTGAAAGCATACACACAAACTGTTAAATAGTTCTCTGATTTTGTTTATTTACATAAAGTCGAGAAAACCAAAATAAATATGATGAGCTATTGTATTGATAAGAATGAAGTCTTAATTATCAATGTCCTTAAAAATTAAAATACATTTATACAGTATAATAATGGTAAAATAGCAGCCCCCAGTCACACAATAATTTCTCAATAAGATTTTCTTCAACCTAAATTTAGTATGGTAAATTCTGGCAACCTTTTCTTAAAAGCTACTTATAAACATTTTTGACAAAACTAAAACTAATACAAATATTGTAGTTAGTGATATTTGAAATGACACCTTAAATTCTTGAATATCTCAAAAATAATTATGATTTTCAAATTTACTCAATTTAATTTTAGAAAAATCTTGGTAGAGAAATGATTCTGAAACCTTTAGTCTGAAGTACCGGTAAAGATAACACTTTAAAATTGTGAAAATGGATATGTGATATTTAATGTCTAAACACTAGTACATGTACAATATATGATTACTCTCAGATCTGAGCAGTTATTTTGTAACTAAGTTTTTCGGCAATTTTAACATTACATGTATTATTAGTATCAAAATTAGTGAGAAAAATATTGTCCTTTATAAAACTATTTTTTCACAAATTTACTGCAATACCGGTAGGTTACTATTTGAAAGAATTTATCAAAACTTAGTAGCCAATAGTTATTAAGGCTACCAGGAATGGAAACCTAGTCTAGTTGTTTATTGTAAAGTTAAAGGGAAATTGTGTCTTGTATGGGGTTGTATTATTATACTGCTGGTGGACAATGAAAACCAATGGAAAAGTCTTACATTATTCATTATGCAAGATTAAAAGGGAAAATTAAGTCTTGTATGGGGTTGTGCTACTTGACTGCTGGTGGTTTTGTGTGTGCTTTGCAATTTAGGTTATCATAGAGAAAGAAAGTAAAATAATGCTTATATAATCATTTGAGTAGTGTTGTTTGTTTATAGTTAATTATCTTTTAAAACATTCTTAGTTTAACCTTTTCATTTTAGAGCTTGAAGGCGGGCAATTTTCTGTGGGTACTCTGGTTTCCCCCAACATCCCAGAACTATTAACTTTATCATTCAGAGCTTGCTGAAGGTCATTGGTTTTGTACAGGTACTCTGGTTTCCTCCACAATCCCAGAACTGACTGATTCAATACAAGTAAAAGAATCTTCACTGGGGAGTAAAACTCCAGTACTCCTTTTATTCAGCACACAAGTCCCTATAGCATTGGGTAAAATAAGTCAAAGTAACAGTGAATAAATTTTTCACTTTCATTGAATTTAGCTGACAAACTTTCACATACTAGGATCTGCAGAATGAAATTTGAACCTACGTGGTGAGAGAACTGTATGCTTCAGACTACTCTGCCACTAAACCCCTCTCTGCTGAATGAGTTGAGTAATGGTGTTTAACATCCCAGTCAAGAATATTTCACTTATATCAAGTGAAGCTAAAGGTGAAGGTGCTGAAATTTTGCTTGTGCATTGCTCTGATGGCATTATACAGCAGAGTTCTTTATCGTGCCAAGCCCACCGTGACACAGAACCTTGTTTATTTTAAGTTCCTGTCCGAAAGAACATATTGGTCCGTACTTGCGGACTACTTTAAGAAATTTGTCTTCTACTTGGAAATTTGTTTGAAGATCTTGACCACTGATTATTGATTCAATGAAAATAAAAACGTGAGCACATTTCCTTTACCAGATATATTATTTATTCGTAATTGAATGTTACACCTTTTCTTTAACAACTGTTAGTAATTGAGGAAAAGTACTATTTTGAAAATGACCACGGTCATCAAATTTCTTGAAGTCTGCGCTTAACATTTTCCCGACATGATCCTGCTCAGACCAAGGTATAAATGGATCATCAGTTGATCCAAATTGTACAATAAATCCAGTATTTTCTTTTATTTTTTCCCATTCCCAAGGGCGGCCATAGTACCCACTCGCTTTTTCATTCTCATCCCCAAGGTCTGTATGACATGCAGAAACCAGGATAAGTCCCTTAACTTTGTATGATTCGGCATATCTCATCCCAGCTTCAGCGCCAGAGCTGTGACCAATAATAATGGTGTTCTCATCACATTTCATCTCATCATGCATAAATGGGATCCAGATACTCTCCCTCGCAGTACATGGATCGGGCATGTTCCGCAGATCACATGACACGTCAGACATCTCATTTATTTTTTTGTAAGCCCATCCGTACCAGTTGGCATGAAATATATCGCCACTCCCATTACCAGGGATTATCGCAACTTTTGTATCGCCCATATTCCTGAAATAATAAGAGAAGAAAGATTTTAGTTGAGTAATGGTATTTAACATCCCAGTCAAGAATATTTCACTTATATTGAGCCGTCACCAGCTATAGGCTAAAGTGCAAGAATTTTGCCTGTGCGCTGTACTGATGGCATTATACAGCAGGGTTCTTTATCATGCCACACCTACCGTGACACGGTATCTCATTTATTTTAAGTTCACATCGGAAAGAACCATCACTACCAACTTTTAAGACTCTGCCAGGGATTAAAAGCACAACCTCCCACTTACGGAGCAAGTACTCTACCAATTCGGCTAACGCAGTGCTTAAATAGAAGAAAGAATTTTTAATGAAAAACATGTACTTGGCAACAGTCATCCTAGCTAATATTTAATATTCCACTTTATTACCAAGCCTTTTAACCAAGCCAAAATTTGACTGAACAAATAGTGACAAGAACAAGGTTTTTCTGTAAGTTTTTCTTTTTACTCCTTCTAATCCTCTACTTGTTGTTCCTCTAACCACCTAGGTTCAAATCCCACTTGGGATATAATATCCTAGTATGAAAAAGTTTGTCAGTTTACTTGCCAAAGGTTACAGGCTGTTAGTACTTATAATTTAAAAAAACTGCCAAAATTGGAAAAATCTGTCTAATATAACCTTTTCATTTTATTCGTCCATTTATCTATTTTTATTGTAAAAATCTGTCAAAAATCGTTAAATCTGTTGAATTGGTCAGTCTGTGGTTGTGGGATTTTTTCCAGGGCACTCTGTTTCCCTTTACCATACCAGTTATGATCACTTCACTCTACCTGTTGCAAACCACCCTAATATCAAGTAAACATTGCCATCAGATTATTTATTAACAACCTATCACAGATTGGCAGCAATGGCATTCACTGTAACAGTTGACAACCCAAGTATGTGCAACTGGAGTATGTACAGCCTTGATTGTACAAGTCATTTACAATGTTTCAAACACATACTTTTTATCTAATAGATTCTATCAAATTATGATTTTAAAATTATGATATCATATTGCTCAGTTTGGAAAGACAAGGCTCTCTCTCTCTACCTTTTTGTGAATGGGGCCGGAAAGACAAGGCTCTCTCTCTCTCTACCTTTTTGTGAATGGGGCCAATGTCTTTGCAATTGTGAAAATAATAATCATAATGGCCCAAATTGTGAAAAAGAAAAAAATTACATAACAACAAAAAATACTGTTTTTAACGCTGAAATTTCCAAAATTGTGAAAATTGGCATAATGATTGGAACAAGAGGCCCAGGGGCCACATCGCTCACCTGAGCAACTTGCTAGGTAGAAGCCGAAATGAGTTCAGTATTGAAGTGAGTGCAGGGGAGGGAGGTTTTGTACAAACTGAAATCTATACTTCCTACCGATGCTTTTCACTAAACAATTTGTAAGTATTTCTATGTACCGTAAAAGGTTGATGTTTCGACAAGCCTCGGCTTATTCCATTACCTTTTTCTTACAGCATTTCAACCAATGAAATAATTTTAAAAACAATTTTCATCATGCAATCTACCAATCTCAAAAGAGAGAAAATGCATAGGCCGAATACTGTAATCGGGAAATGGCAAATAGAAATTATAGAATACAGCAGGATTTACATTAAAAATTAGCTTTTAAATACAAGTACAATTAATATATTTCTCATGAACAATATATTTAACTTTATATCAAAATACTTATATAAAAGAATACAGCATGGAAAATACACTATTATTTAACCATGATTTGAACAAACTTGAATCTACACTACCTGAGGATGCTTCCATTTTAATTTGAGCTTTCCTGGCCTAATAGTTTTTGAGGAGAAGATTTTTAAAGATTCTCTCTATATATTCCTGTGTAAAACTTGACCCCCCTCTTGTGGCCCCACCCTACCCCCAGGGACTATGATTTGAACAAACTTGAATCTACACTACCTGAGGATGCTTCCATTTTAATTTGAGCTTTTCTGGCCAAATAGTTTTTGAGAAAAAGATTTTAAAAAATTTTCTTTATATATTCCTATGTAAAACTTGATCCCCCTCTTGTGACCCCTCCCTACCCCCGGGGACCATGATTTGAACAAACTTGAATCTACACTACCTGAGGATGCTTCCATTTTAATTTGAGCTTTTCAGGCCTAATAGTTTTTGAGAAGAAGATTTTTAAAGATTTTCTCTATATACTCCTATGTAAAACTTGATCCCCGTCTTGTGGCCCCTCCCTACCCCCGGGGACCATGATTTGAACAAACTTGAATCTACACTACCTGAGGATGCTTCCATTTTAATTTGAACTTTCCTGGCCTAATAGTTTTTGAGGAGAAGATTTTTAAAGATTCTCTCTATATATTCCTGTGTAAAACTTGACCCCCCTCTTGTGGCCCCACCCTACCCCCAGGGACTATGATTTGAACAAACTTGAATCTACACTACCTGAGGATGCTTCCATTTTAATTTGAGCTTTTCTGGCCTAATAGTTTTTGAGAAAAAGATTTTTAAAAATTTTCTTTATATATTCCTATGTAAAACTTGATCCCCCTCTTGTGACCCCTCCCTACCCCCGGGGACCATGATTTGAACAAACTTGAATCTACACTACCTCAGGATGCTTCCATTTTAATTTGAGCTTTTCAGGCCTAATAGTTTTTGAGAAGAAGATTTTTAAAGATTTTCTCTATATACTCCTATGTAAAACTTGATCCCCCTCTTGTGGCCCCTCCCTACCCCCGGGGACCATGATTTGAACAAACTTGAATCTACACTTCCTAAGGATGCCTCCACAAAAGTTTAAGCTTTACAGGCCGAATAGTTTTTGAGAAGAAGATTTTTGAAAAAAACCAACAAAGTTTCAATAATTCTCAATTATCTCCCCTTTGAAGAGGGTGTGGCCCTTCATTTGAACAAACTTGAATCCCCTTCACCTAGTGGTGCTTTGTGCCAAATTTGGTTGAAATCTGCCCAGTGGTTCGTGAGAAGAAGATGAAAATGTGAAAAGTTTACGACGACGACGACGACGACGACAGACAACGGACAAATTGTGATCAGAAAAGCTCACTTGAGCCTTTGGCTCAGGTGAGCTAAAAAAAACAACATAAGATTGCATTATGAATGGGAGAGAATATCAGTCCCAAAAAGAATCCAGTGAGAACCCTGAATCAAATGAGATGGAGAGGTTGACATGGGGTCTGATGCATTAGATAACAGATAGATATATAATAATTCAGTCTGCAAAAGAAGATTAACTTGGGTATATTTCAAATACTTTCTACCTGATAGATTCTATTTCAACCATTTCAAGAAACCAGCCTCAAGAAATCCAAGAGATTTTGGCTTTGCTAGGTTTCCACAAATTTAAAATAATTAGTAGCCAAATTTCCAAAATTTGTGAAAATATAGTCCTTTTTAAATATTTTCCCACAAATTTGCTAAAATAGGTTACTTTTTTGAAAGAATTCCTCAGAAATTAGTAGCCAATGGCGATTTTGGCTACCAGAAATGGAAACATAGGCTTTGTGTAATCAAAATTCTTTAAATCTGAATCACACACAACTTCAACCACTTTCGATTTCAAATTGATATGCAATTTAAATCTTTGTGGCCATAATATTAGGCAGTAAAACTCCTCTGTTGAGGACCAAAATCATAAAAATAAGAATTCATCATCTATCCCTTTTGAGAAAAATGTCAATTAAAAAACTGGTGAAATTTATGCAGTACATGTTTCAATGTGACCACTTGGTAAACATAAGATTGTTTAAAATGATTATCTGAATTAAAATTAATTCTCATGCAGTCACCAATAATTTCTCACAAATTGATGAATGATGTGTGAATTTGCAACTTATTTTAAAAATCCTAAATAAAAATCAACAATTTGATATTTTATTAAAAAATTCTTTAAGTCTGTTAAAATTTTCATTCATGTCAATTTATGTCAACATGTTTATATAACGAAAATAGAAATTTAAATCATGCATAACATTCATTTGTGCACCACTACTCAGTCATGCCCAACTTGATAGATAATCGTAGTAAATTAGCCCCGCCCATTTTCACAACGCTTTTCAAGACCAGAGCAAATATTTTCTTCATGGATTCAGTAATTGGATAGAATTTTGCCATTTCTGAGACATTACCTGAAAAAGTGGCTAAGATGACATGATTGTGCATGAAAACTATTCAGAATCAACCAACGGTGCCGCTAGGAAGTGTTTCCCGAGTCGAATACACACAAGTTCACACGTGGTGTTGTTATTCGTTGAATCGTTCTGCGCACGCACCTGTCTTAGAATCTTGGGATAGCATTGTTGGGCAAGATATGGCCGCCATGATGGATTTTCAGAAACATTTGAAAAATGTAGCTTTACTGGACAGTTATTGTTGAATATTTTATTCTTTAATGACGTTATTAAGGATGCTACGAATGTGAACTTTTTATTAGAAGTGGTTTAGACCACATATTGTTGTGGTTTGGGACTAAATTGCCCTCATAATCTGAGGGCTTTGCTTAGAACAACTCATTAGCATATTCAGGTCAGTCAAGATGAGCAAGGTATCGTTTCGAGCTCGGGCGCTGGACGCCACCAAGCCAATGGCAGTATACAAGGCTGATGAGATACCGGATTTGCCAGATTTTGCAAACATCAACAGATCAGTTCCACAAATGCCAACTGGCATGGAGAAAGAGGAGGAAACGGTACGATTTCATTGTGCTAGTCCGCGGTCGGAAATCGGCCGCCATATTGGATTTGGCGCGTTTATTGTCGATGATTGTAATTTTTTTGCAAATGCACCGCATTAGAATCTCTTTTCTCTGTGTATTACTAAAACGCATGTAAAGAAAACTAATTGACGTCAATTTTATCAATTAAAAGTGTTCAATGTTTCGTATTAGTGTTGTGCTATTTATAGCTTATTTGTGGTCACGTGACCGAATACTGTCGCCATTTTGTACAAATTTGTACTTTCGTTTTGATCGCAACCAAATTTCATATTTGACTTGATCTCTCAAGGTACTAGAGCAAAAAAGTAAAAGCAACGGTGAACCTGATTGACATTTATTGCTTGTTTGTTTTTGCTTGACATGTCAGGATGGACAAGAATTTGTAAGTTTAGGAGAGTAATATCTAGTTTGAGACAAAACTTGTTGAGATAAGAAGTAGATGGAAAAATAAAATCCATTTGAATCTTTATTTTCCTCAAGAACTGGTCATCTGTTGATTGTTTCTAAATTAATATGACTAAGGGTGTGACAGTTAAGAAATTTTAGCAGACCACTATGGCTGAAATTTTTTATTCGAATTTAAGCTTAGGCTTAATGCAGATTTATGTTCTACATCAAACCTTTTGGAACCTTAATCTATTTTTCTGTTTCTAAAAGAAAATCCCAAATCCATTCGAAATGATTCATTTTGAAATTTCTCTTGACAATCTGTTTCATTTTCGTTTCGAAATGGCGAGGTATTGCAGGAAATTCCACGTAAATTTGACACAAATTTTCAAATCACCAGTATACAGATTGCTGTGTTGGAGTAATGGACTTTTTTGTAGTTCGATAGATTTAAGAATTATATGCACAAGTTGAAAGCTCAGTTAATTTCAACAGAGTAATTCTTTTAATAAAAGACTAGAGAGTTTTATGCTTCTAAATAAGATACACTAGTGCAATACAGTTAAAAAATTCTGCAATATATTGCAATACAATTTAAGGCACATCATTGTACTTATTGTCAGTGACCATGCATTTTTGCGGCTGCTCCAACTAATTTGGAATCCGAGATTGGCGACAAACTACCCTTTGGACTATCAATTTAAGCTTAAAAAATGGGTAGATGGCTCTGACTAAATCTTGGTTGAAAGTTGGAACAAGCTACATGTTTTTGAGCTCAAATAGTTAGTTGGATGACATTGTCTGAAAAAAGTTTTATGTCGACCTGGGTCTCGAATTACCGGTAGGTGTAATCAGTAATGTGCAGCAAACTTGTTAATATGTATTAATATGACAAAACATGATTGTTGTATTTTCCGCATATTAAAACATTTCAAACTTAACCTTAAACAGGAACACCATTTGCAAAGAGCCTTGTCAGCACAGCAGGTTTATGGTACCTCGGAACGATTAGAAATCCCTATACCGGAAGTAGATGAAATCTGTGACCGTTATGATATCCTGTATAACAGTGATTTTAAACAGACCAAACAGTTCATTCATATACAAGGTTTGTAGACAAAACCATATTTTGTACACTCCACATAGCTTTGAAGCAATAACTATTTTGTCTGAAATCAGTGGTGTGGAAAAATTATTTATATTGAATAAATACAAGTGTAAAGTGGTATTGAAATTTTTGCATTTTTGTTAAAATTTAGGTATAGTATTCTATAATGAAAGTCATTATCATTTCCACAAAGTAATGTGGAGTGCTATTTTGCATGCTCCAAGCTGTTTTTGTTGCAAGAACAACTTTAATGCTAGTGTGTACACACATTCCTTATCAAGTGTTTGCTTAGTCCATGTCCATTTACTGATAATTTTTGGACAGGACTGTTTTATTATTTTCTTTTATATGAATAAAAAAATGGTAAAAATCATAGTCAGGACAGAGTTTAAAAAGACAGACTATGCATCGACTGACCCCTGGGGATTTTCACTAATATTCATAGTCCTGTCCAAACACCATTTTCCCAACTACGCCGTACAGCAGCACGGCAGTGCTATGTTTACTTGGGCCAGTAAAATTTAAATGTCGGCAAGCACAACTGACTTGTAAAAAAAATCCCAACACAGACTACCATTTGAATAGAAGTAGCAAGTTTGACTGTTAAATCTGATCAAAGACTGGTAAACAAGTTCTGTTGTTGGTCCAAATAGCATGTTGCATTCAAAACCAAAATTCTGTGACTGAGACCAGCTTCATATCTGAATATTTTACACACCGATTTTATCTAGATAAACTAAATTTAATAATCTAGATGGGATGTAAACCTTCATTCACTTTTTTGTCCAATTCTGTTGTGTTTTATATTTTGACTAATTGATCACCTACTACATGCATTTATCTGTTTATTACTGTGTAGCTGTGGGAATTGACCAAGAGATACCTGACTATGATATGGACAGTGAAGATGAACATTGGCTTGATGAGCAGGTCAAGAAAATGGAAATAACACCGTTAAAATTTGAGGAAATGATGGACAGATTGGAAAAGGGCAGTGGACAACAAGTGAGTTTTTTGCTACTTATGCAGCAATAATAACTCTCTCTTTATATTAAGAGAATAGTAAGTCCTGACCTGATCCTGCAGGGTGAGGCTTTATTTGTTACTTACATTGTGCCCATCTGTCTATCCTACTAATGCTCCACACTTTTTCCACGGTACCTTGACATTGTTTGATGATCACAGGTAAGTATGAAATAATTATTGTTAAATAGATATTATTTTTTGGCTTCAAAAAGTATGTGTATGTATACAATCACATGTATTACAAGAATAGTCATTGAAAAGGTTTGGGTTTTTCAGGACTGTCAATGGGTCCCATTCCCAAGCTTCAGATCAATATTTCCCCCAAAATATTTTGTCAAGTTTTTTCAATTTGAATAAATCAACAAAATTAACTTTAATATTCTGTTATATGGCTGGCATTTGATTTTCCCCAAAATTGCATGTAACATTTTTCCCAGTTCCAAGGACCCCAAATCTAGTACCAAAAAGGGGGTTTGACAGACCTGAGCAAAATCTGACAAGTTTGAAAAAAAAGAATTATTGTACATTTCATCAGAATTTCAATTTAGTACCAATTTTATCATGAATAACACTTGATTGTTGTGTGAGATTTTACTGTCGTGCATAAAATTGATGATCTTTTTTCTATGCAAATTCATGTTATATTTAATTTAACGTTACAGGTTGTAACACTGCCAGAAGCCAAACTGTTGTTGAAAGAAGATGATGATTTGACCATAGCCGTTTATGATTATTGGCTGAACAAAAGATTACGACTGGTAAGAAAGTTAAACCAACTTGTGTGTACTCTAAATATTGTGTTGGGAGTATTCTTAATTCACATTTATTGAAGAACATAAAATTCTCGAGTGATCTGTATTGGAATTAAAATCTTGACATTTGTATAATCTCACAAAATTGTGATGCTCATACTTATACATACAAAGCATTGTCAACAACTCAAGATTGTAGATATAAGTCATGTTTAAGGCTATATATGTACAGTCAAACCTGTCTATAAAGGCCACCCAAGGGAACCTGCTAAAGTGGACTCTATGGACAGGTGGCCTTTATATACAGGTGTACATGATATGAATAAAAAACAATTGGAATACAATTTTACTGGCCTTTATAAGCAGGTGGCCCTTATATGGAGGTGGCCTTTAAGGCAGGTTATACACTGATTGGAAAAAAATCTTCACTAAAATCAATCAGTTTAAGTGGAGCAATTATGTTATAATGGTCGATAGTGACAATTTTCAGATAGTTACACACTAGTTTTCATGTGATGATAATTGATATCTTTCAATGATTTCAGCAACATCCACTGATAATGCAGGTGAAAACAGAAAAGAGAGATGGTTCAACCTCCAATAATCCTTATGTAGCTTTTAGGAGAAGAACAGAAAAAATGCAAACAAGAAAGGTAGGAAACCCATGAAATGTATTATCTGCAGAAGTCTCATTTAACTGACCCTCTTGATTCTAGGTAAATTGTAAGGCTTTCATTGGAGGTCTCCTGTGTTCTTTTATAGACTTGACCATCTTAACCATACACAAAGTTAATCTTTAGAAATGAATAAACTTGTTATCAGGAATAGTTGATGTGGAATTAAACAGCATAATAACGGTTCTCTTTATCTACCTTGGGTGTTGCATTTTATCTAGTCCATGGACATGGTAGAGTGGTCCAAAGCACCAGATTATTGGTCACAACATCTCGCTCTCAAGGTTAGAATCTAATGTTGCAGATGCTAGTGCAAGAATGTTCATTGGTTAGTGGTTTTCTGCAGGTACTCCAGTCTCCTCCGCCATTTCTAAACTGACGATCTCAGTGTCTTTCACTACTTCAACTTGTGAGTTAACACATGCAAAATGAATGTAGGAAGATAGTGTTATGATCAGGAATGAAACAACTATTTTGAGTTGGGGCCCAGATCAAGTTGGAGAAGAAGATGCGATAGTATTGAAATAAATAGCTAAAAGTGCATAAAATTTAGGGACTTGGACATATAAGAAGCTTTAAGATACTGGATCTCCATTTCTAATCCCTGCATTTTGTTGTATTTGTATGAAAATGATCTTGACACCTGTAGACTTGTATTGTTAAATGAGTTCTGAAAATGAAATGCACAAAATTATTTTTAAAATTTAAAATTCAAAGTCCTTACAAACTGTATTGGTCACTTATGGTTCTATGATAATTTAAATTTTCAGAATAGGAAGAATGATGAAACCTCATACGAAAAAATGCTCAAATTACGACGAGATCTCAGTCGAGCTGTGTAAGTTTTATAGAAAGCATATAATTGCTATTATAATGTCTTTTGCATGGGTAAATATTACTCTCCAGTTTGCAGTTTGAAGAGCAAAAATATGCAGTGTTTGAAAACAGCCAGTCTCACAGTTACCAGACTGGTACCTTTTGGAAAGAACTGGTTACTTTTTCAATAGTCTACTACACATATATATACCACAGTAGAAAAATGTTGACATTATCAAAACAAGGACTGGTTAAAAATTTTAACTCATTATGGGAACTAGTATACAGTTACTTCAAAATTTAAAAAAAGAACAAAAAGACAGAAACCAGTTCTATGAAATTTTGTTGACTGATTTTGTTTTATTTAACAGGACGTTACTAGAAATGATCAAACGAAGAGAAAAGGCTAAAAAAGAAATGCTGCAACTTACCATAGAAGTTGTTGATAAACGGTAAGTGTTTGGAAATTGTAGATCTGTACAATAAGGATTGTTTTAAAAATTTGGAATTGCTGTTTAGAATCAAGCAATTAAATTGGCACATAATGTGTTATTTTTCAGCTCTCTTATTTACAAAAAAAAATTTTAAACAGATGTCTGTATTTTTGTTACATTTCCATATAACATTTTGTTCATTTGTAAATGTCTTGACATATCGTAGCCAAGAGGAGGAATAAGACATGCAAGAGTATGGCGAAGTTTCACGTCCTAGGCACCCATAAAAAGTTTTAACCAGTGTTCAGTCTATGATTTTTCAGAGTGAGCTGTTTTCAAAAATATTTTGTCTTAAGACCATAACACCAATATTTTTGCACTCTATGGTAATTATGGTCCATTAAGGCCTTAATTAATATTTAGTTCATTTGGCAAAATAAGGGATCAATAGCCCCTTCTAGAACAAATGCTTTCACTTATACGAAGGGGGTCAGTTTAGGGACAGCATAGGGAACCAGATTGCCTGGAGAAAATCATGGACCTTCAGCAACCAAACTGACAGACTTTCTCAATTTAGGTCCTGTCTGAGCGGGATTCGAACCCAGGCATGCCTCATAGTGAGGTGTTGTGATCCATTAGACCACTTGGCCACAGGTACCCTGAAGTTTAGGAAGGGAAGGTGGATAAGTATTGTACATGCTTTCATTACATTGATTACATTGTTGTATTCATTTATGTATGTTCATGTCTCTTTTCAGGTATCACCTAGAGGATTATGAAGGTAAACTATTGGAAGAAGCTGAAGCCATTCGTCATAAACTACCGTCTTTCATTCCACCCATGTTGTATAGCAGGGCTGACTGGGGCCATGGGGTATGTTCTAGTTTTCGTATGGTTGCATTTTGATTATCAGTAAATCACATGAATATATTAGCATTCATGTTTCTCAAAATGTAATGGAAGGGACACATATCTTGCAGAACATTTATAATATTGATAAACATATCCCAAAATATGGGTGCAAATGCCAGTGAATATTGTTTTAATAATTTTAAGCAAGCATTAAATAACAAGCCATAAATAATGAAGCATACTGAAGATGTTTTACATCTCCATCAAGATTCTTTCCACTAATACTGAGATGTGTGGAGTAGTTGGAAACCAAGTGCCAGAAGAAAACTGCAAACATTTCACCAGCAAATTAAAAAAACTTCCATAATGATCCACTTGAGGTGGATTTTAAACCCAGTTGGTGAGATGCTGTGATCATGAGTGATGTAGACAAAGTCCCCAGTTTTATGGGATTGTGCTTTTAAATTTAAATTGGTAACAACAATATTAATGTTTTCATCTTGCAATTGCAGGAAGAATCATCAGTGGTGCGTAAAAAGCGTGAATACAGAAAGCGTAAGCACAAACAGGCAGTACATCATCAGCAGCAATCACAGACCGTCACAGTTCCTACCAACATGTATAGTGATATTGATGTATTACATACAGAAGGTTATAGCTCAGAAGATGAAGGTTTATCTCCGGTAAGTCATGTACCTGCAGTAATTTACAGGGGTTCAAAATTCTGTTTTGCAATGGAAGGTCTCTGACCTTTTACCCGAATTATTTTTGGCAGCTCCCACATTTAGGTCTATCTCGGGTATGTTGTATACTTATGGCACGTTACAGGGGTAAAAAATTGTGCTTTGTTATGGATGGTCCAGGACCTTTTTGCGTTGTTTGTTAGGCCCCACATTAAGGTCTACCTTTCGTAAGTAAAATACCTGCAGCTGTTTATAATTCAAATCTACCACTAAACTTGAATTGTGTGCTTACTGTGTGTGGGGATTTGGAATCAATTTGTAACAATCCCAAGCTCCAAAAATCATAAATGAGCAGTAATTACTTCTTAACCTTAAAAGCAATGCAATGCTATATGTCATGATAGGCACAATAGTAAAATAAGTTTCAGCAATTTTACAAATTGTTGTTTTGTAAGTTCACTGAATATTGAAGTTCAAATCTTTAATATAATGGTCTCATTATTGGGGAAACAACAGGTTTCTTTGTAAACTCTACATATAGATGCCTCATATATTCTACTGAAGTATGTTTATAAGCAAGTTTTAATAGATTAATCTGAGCAGGATTTCAATACTAGCGTGGCGACACCTTTAGGGGTATTGCGGGAAAGAATGGAACAATCTAGAGGATTTCTTTGCTTCTACACAAGTTTAGTAGGGCTCATCCACAGAACTTGCCACTCAAAAGTTTAACAATGACCTAACGAATTAGTGCCAAACCTACCGATGGGACCGAGCTTTGGACAGTTCCCCTCAAGCTTTGGACAGCTCGGCCCCTCGACCAGTCAACATGTTCAAGATGTCCAGTCAAATGTTTGGAGCTCATTCTGCCCCTTGGCAGCTATAGACTTCACACAGGCCCTTCGGCAGCCGAGTTTTGGAACCATTTTGACATAATTATTTTATTTGTATTTATTCAAAAAATAATTTGGTAAAGAAATGGTTACTTTATTATGGGTACGAATTCAAAGCGGTACGTTAAATCCTATCAACACAATTTTTTAAACAGACGTGCCGTCATTGGCCTTGTGAAGTTTAAAATGGATAAGTTTCGTGAAATAAACGTATGAAGATCAGAGAACAACCGTCAACTTGTGAGGATCATATGAAATTCAGATATAGAATAATTTTGTTAACACAGTTGCCAAAGTTGGACTCGTACGCTGTGACATTTCATAAAGAGATCGGACAGTTAGGTTTTATTTCCCCAATGAAAATCAATTTTTTCTCATTCAAAAACTTTTTCTTTTGTTTAGTATGTGTTTAAACATTCTAATATGTTACTTACAGCAGATAACACACCATAATAACATCTAGTAACGCCACCTTGCCAACTGTCGGGGTCATCAAAATACATCGACATGGCTTCTTGCCGTTGAAGGCATCTTGAGATGCCATTCGCTGATTGGATAATTATAATAATATGCAGAAATCGCACATGCAACTTGGCGCACTTTGTGTATCGGAAGACAGTGTTGATTTTAAACATTTACTATGAATTTTGTACATAAAATCAAAAAAATATAAAAATACCATTATTTTCTTAATACTTTGAAATATATTTTGACCAACTTGAATTGACCAACTTTCAAGTTGATAACTAAAGAAATGACTCGTTTGAGAAAATTCATTCCCACACAATCTGCACGCGCTAAGTAGCAGAATTTTTTATTTTGGGCGATAGGGTCAACTTTAAACACTTATTGTGGATTTCGTGCACAAGATAAAAAAAATATATAAATACCATTTTTTCCGCAATATCCTAAACTTTTTTCGGTCAATGGATGACTTTTTCGTACAATGAATGGTTATTGAGCAGGAGTCGGTTAAACAAATGTCAAACAGATTTTTTTTGGAAAAATTCATTTTTTGCCTGTTTGACCCTAAAATACAGTATGATCCTGATTTTTCCCAAATATCTTACCAAGTTAGATAGTTAGATCGCATTAGACTCCATAACCTCAGAAAGTTTTAGAAAAATCTATCCAGTAGTTTTCAAGGTTCCGAAGATGCAAGAATATGCTGCTAAAAAGGGGAAAGTTGTTGCCTTTTATCATTTCACATCCAGAGGATGTTCCGAATGAATTTGTCACTAATCCTCTAGATTGTTTCATTCTTTACTTTCAGTACTTTGATTACCATGTTTTTCTTGATTAATTCAATTTATTACTTCATTGGAAAATTCTAAAATTTCCACCATTGTCAGGGTATGTCTTATAACTTATTTTATTACACTTTCAGGGTATGTCACCATCAGATCATGAAGATGAGAATGATCCAGATGGTCAGTTTGCTTTCAGAAGAAGGAAAAATTGTAATTATTATGCTGTAAGTAATTCATATATCATAATTGGAACTGTGTACACATATTATTAAACCCAACTGTAGCTGTCTGTAGTCTAGTTCTGTAAGTGGTCTGATGTCTTGAAAATGAGTAGTGACTTGTTTGCTGTTAACACTTTGAAATTTAGAAATAAAAATTGCTTATTAGAATCTTGTTTCGTTCTTGAAGCTGCATGATGACTAGGGATGTAGAACTTATTCATTCAAAGCCAAATGAATTTTACCAATATCCCATCACCTTTGAGTGAAACATAATGGAAATTGGTTAGACAGCATATTCTCATGAGTAATAACATTTCTAACATCGACTTGTGTATCAAATTGATGTATTAGTGCCACATGAATATTATTGGACGTCGCATGGTCCTATGTTTCAATGGTGTAAGTAATGCTGCATTATCATGTTGATTAATACATATTTCTTTTTTTACTTTATTTTAGCCTCAGTTAAATCGTCTTGGCAACTGGTCGTGGAATGGCACAGATGATGGAGGAACCGGTGATAAGAAATTCAGATATAATCTATTATCATTGTCACAACCTCATCGATGTCTAGGTTTTGCTAGGCGACGGGTCGGCAGGGGAGGGAGGTAAGTGCTTATTTGGTCTTTGATGACAAAACATGTTTGTAGCCAAGCTGTAAATTTAATATGACATTGTTAATTGTGTTTATTTTCAGTTAATTGGTAAAATTTCTATTTTGTAATTTTTACAGATCTTCAATTATGACTATATTGCATTGTCAACATAATGCTAGTTATTGTGACAAAAGAATGAACTGAAAAGAAGTTTATTTTGAGTGGAGTGGGGTAATGGTGTTTTACACGACAGTCAAGATTCTTTCACTTTTATTGAGGCAGTCATTTCAAGGATGGTGGAAGAAACTTGAGTACCCACATAAAACCACAAATCCTTTAGCTAGTGAACTGACAAACTTTCTCACACTAGGATCTGTCTTGAGAGGGATTCAAATTTAGGTGACGAGAGACATTATATGGTTGATCTTGTAGCAGCCATTGAGGTTTATAGTTTATATTGAGCTTTTCTGACAATGTCATATAATAACTTCTTGAATATGAATTTGATTTGCCTTTATTGTAAACACTTGATCTGTATTACATAACATGTATATGTGCTTTATAAGCAACAAAGTTAACTTGTACATTATTTGTGTTGTAGGGTATTGATAGACCGTGGATCAACACCTTGGGACGAGGAGTTGAGTCATATAGATCTGTCTTCAAATCATGGTACATATTCAGGGGTTATCGGGGATTACATCACTTACATCAGGGATAGAAAAATGTAAGTATAAAATTACAACAACAAAAAAATCTAGTTTACTATGTGTAGGTTATGATCAAAAGGGGTCCAAGTTTCATCATGCAAGTGCTTGCTCTGTATGTAGGAAGTCATAGTTCTAATCCTAGCAAGGTCTGAAAGGATAGGACTTAAAATAGGTACAACAGTTCTTTTGCCAAGCATTTGATATGATATTTAGAACTAAAAGTCACATGGTCCTTCGAAAGACTTAAAACCAATAACCTGTGTCACAGTAGGCATGACATGCTCCCTACACATTGCTCAGAGTGCATGGCAAAGATTAAAGTTCCTGTCAATTCACATGTTGCTGGTGACATTCTGATATAAGTGAAATATTCATGGGACATAAAATCCAAATTAATCAGTCTCATGTTAAAATTATGAGTGGAATTTCTGCAAAGTATTTAACGGCATCAAAAAATGGGATAAATAAACTATTGATTTGACATAAACGATGGCATTATTTGATTTCTGAGGTCAGATTTATATTCTGTTACAAGATCAAAACAAATCAAAGATTTCAACACAAACGTGCATGCCCTGTTATCTCTCAACCGGTGCAGCTTGTCAGAACTAGATAAGATAGAATCTTCTCCCATATCAGGCCAGAAAATCCTGTGTTACACATTGATAAGATATTGTCTGTCTTACCTTGAAGTAAAGACAAGCTACACATGCCATGATTTCTCAATTGTGATGTTGTTGGTTGAAAGTGCAAACATGGTACTTTTTGCAAAGTTTTTGGATATATTGGACATGAGAGAGAAAAAAAATAAAACCCCTGTTTTGTGGTGAAGTAAGCCTTAGTTAGGAAAATAAAGAATCCAATTTCTTGGGTTGAGATATTCTGTGTCTACTACAAATCAGGGTTAATTTCTATTAACGACTTACAGTCAAATTGATGGGTCAGACTGTATCAGAAAAAAAAAAAAGAAAAAAAAAAGGAGAAGGAGATGAAAATGTTTTTGGATTATTAGAAATGCCTTTTGTACACAGTACATACAGTGTTCATTTGTTTTTCTCAATGTTAAGACAATTTATATTTCTTTACTTGCAGTCCTCATTATCGTCCACATTCACCTACAACAAATGACACGCCACCATCACACAGTAACTCATCATCAAAATCAAATAGTGCTCAGGAAGATACGGAATTCAATTTAGAGAGTTTCCAATCTCATAAAGAACAATTACTGCAAATGCAGCGTGCTCAACAAGAAAAACTATTACAGCAGGACACGTTAGCCGACTTGGACAGTTCTTGTACTAGTTTAGATCATTCCTTTTCATCACAACCGACATCTCGGTTTACTCTAGATTCCGCTAGTGCTAAATTTGCTGTATCAGCAGTTATGAACACCTCACAAATACAGAATGTGAGGACGGGTGTTGTGACTTCCGTGTCGACGACATTACCTGCCTCATCATTACTGTCGTCATTATCATCGTCTTCGCCGTTCACTGCCAAACATTTACCACCGCCATCGTCTACTGCATCAACAACATCACTGTTACAGACAGCTGTGGCAACGTCAAAGTTAGTAACACAGTCACTCACAAATGGACCAATTACAGATTGTAAGATCATTTTAATATTTACATACATTGTATATTATTTAAATGACTTAGTAATTTTGATATGATGTAGTGTTTTTATATGACCATTGTATATTAATATGTTAGATAGCCATTTCAAGAAATTGGTAATGGGATATACATTGTCTTTCTGTTTGATGACCATTCATAATAGTATGGTTAACCTGCTCCTCCAACACTGTTGAAGACAATTTTTGCTAAGTTTGGTGAACATGATTACAATGATATGACATTGTGTGTTCAGGAAGAAACAAATTTCCAGAGTTGTTCCCCTTAGAAATTTTAATCATGTTTTTGCAATCTTTATAATGGCAAAATTTATTTGTTATTTACAATAATCATTAACAATATCAAAGGAATGCAAAAGTGTATTGGTAAAATGAATATCGACTTTAAGAATAATAAGAGAAATTTTCCTCCTGTCCAAGTTGATTTCAAGATTCTAATGAAGAGCAAAATGTCTTGCCATACATTCATAAGCTGCTTTTATTGTCAGTGGTTAGAACAAATGATTTAAATAGTACCAAACATGCTATCGGGAGAACTGGAGTAATAGTTTTAAAACTAGTCAAGATTCTTTCACTTAAGTCGAGACAGTGTAGGGATTGTGGAGAAAACTGAAGTACCCAGAAAAAAATTACCTTCAACAACCAAACTAACAAATTTAGTTTGTAGTTTGAAAAACTAAACTAACATCACTGTTAGTATCTGAAAATGTTAAGATTAATTTTCTTACATGCCATATATAGCTGCTAACTGTGACCATGTTTTTAATACTGTAGGTAAAACCACAGGGCTTTCAACTTCACCAGCAGCTACAGTGCTACAACTTAATTTTCCCATCAACAATAACTCATCACAACATATACGACCTAACCTCCAGTCATCCACAACATCATCAGCAGCATCTAGTCTAACC
The DNA here is from genome assembly GCA_021292105.1 of Anadara kagoshimensis. Classification (NCBI taxonomy): domain Eukaryota; kingdom Metazoa; phylum Mollusca; class Bivalvia; order Arcoida; family Arcidae; genus Anadara; species Anadara kagoshimensis. Next base: position 39,449,928 of record CM037867.1, read on the forward strand.
TCGGCTCTGATGTCATCAACATCGGCGTTCTCACCCATCAACTCCACCATATCCAGTAAAAGTAACTCCAACCTACTCAAACTATCAGCGGCTAATTTCAATAGCGGGGCGCTGGATAGTATAACCAAGTGAGTATTTTAAAGACAAAAATAGAAAGCAATAAGTGAATCACTCAATTGAGTGGAGTATACAGTCTAGGCTAGATTTTTCACTTTTCAAGTTCTTTGATGATGGAGGAATTTGGAGTAAATGGAGAAAACACTGACCTTCTGCAAGTGACTTGACAAACCCTCTCGCTAGAATTTTGAGTGAGATTATAAGGTTATGTGTACTGTTAGCAAAACCAATGAATATTGTGAGTCTACAAATTTATCCATTTATTTAAATCCAAGTTTGACACCAATGCATGAGTTGAATATTTCAATTATAGAAAATTTTGGTTGATAGCTTTTTTCATTTAATAAAAAAACATTACCACAACAAAGTTTCTCTATTATGATAGGTATTATTATGTTGTTTCAGGAATACATGTAGTTGTAAAATAACAAACCTTGAATTTGATAGTAACGGATGCTAAATAAGTGAAATGCATGTACATTTATTTATGTCCCCGAAAGTGGGTTGGAGGATATAGCGTGTAATTTTTTCCACAAACATTCCAGCAATTTGTCTACCATTTTTATTGAACAGATTATAATGAAACTTATCAGGAACAATTTTTGTGCCATTTACTATTTGTACTTAGATCATGCACTTGGTTGGGAAAATATATATTTCCAAGTTGTGGTTTGTTTATTTCCAAGTTGTGGTTTGTTTTTAGAATACTTTTGAAATGGCTTTAACTTGTTTCTTTTCTTTTTTTTCAGACAAAACTGTGATGATGTTAACAGAATCAACAATATTCACATAAAAAGGGAAAAGGTTGCCATGGATGTGACTTGATAAACCATACCCCCTACAAGATGGTTTTTCAAGGCATTTGGTCACCTCATCCAGAAGCCAAATAGTGGTGGTACACATGAGTTCCAGAGGGTTACTGACTATAGCACAGAACGCAGAGAAAGAGAGAAAAGACAAAAGAAAAGATTTTTAAACAGAATATTAAGATGCCGTTTCTGTATATAATTTTTTTTTTTTGATGCATGTTGATTTATTAGTTCAGCAATTTTTAATCGTGTTTGAAAGGCCAGCGTAGAGAAAAAAACATGAATCACTGGCTATTGTGACTGGAGTGCTGGCGTGATTATTAAATGGAAAAAAAATTTGTTTTATTTACCATCATTATATACACATTAAAACAACATTTTATTTGGTCATGGTCATCAATATTTTTGAATTGCAAAGTCAATGTTAACATCCAGTTTGTAAATTAAAACATGATCAAAAAATAACCAAAAAATAAAAAATAATAATATTAACAACAGGGAAAAAATGTATATTAAGTACCATCATTATATTTATCATTATTGTGCAATAAGTTACACAGGGTTTCTCAGCTTTGTTTTATCGTGTTTTAGTTCTACTAGTAGAGAATTGTCGCATCGGTTTCAGATTGTGACAAATAAAAATATAATGTTGAAAATGTCACCATTCTTGTGAGACTGTCAAAAATGTTATCAGTCCTACCCAGAAGTTACCAGTCCTAGACTATTACACTGTTATAAATGTTCCCAGTCCTACCCAGAAGTTACCAATGCTGCCAGTTAGTTTCCAGTCCTGAACTGTTACACTGTTAAAAATGTTACCAGTCCTGCACAGAAATAATCAATCCAGTACTGTAATATTGTCAAAAATTTTACCAGTCCTGCCTAGAAGTTTCCAGTTGCTAATTGATAATGTCAAAATCTGCACAGAAGTTTTCAGTCATGGACTGTAATAATGTCAAAAATGTTACCAGTCCTGCCCATAAGTTTGATAATGTCAAAACCTGCCCAGAAGTTTTTAGTAACAGACTGTGATACTGTTTAAAAAAAAATGTTACCAGGCCTGCCCAGAAGTTTTCAGTCAAAGACTGTGATACTGTAAAAAAAAAAAATAATGTTACCAGGCCTGCCCAGAAGTAACCAGTCTCACAGACACAGTGGACTGCCATTTCCAACACAGCATAGAATGTACAATAAATTGTTTAAAGAGTTACTTCCCTTTAATTAGTTAAAACTGTTCCTTAGTTTGAGACAAGTCAACATATTTTCCTAGAAGGCAACCATGCATCTATGTTGTAGTGTTGTTCTGAGAAACACAAAACTATAAGATGGACATTACAATTAGATCTTTGTGAACTCAATATTGTATAGACAATAAAAAAATTGAGGTCTCTTTGACAAAATTGGAAGGTTTAACTTTTATACATTTGAATAGAAATAGTAGTACCACAAATTGTTATAGAAAATTTTCTTAGGAAATTAATTTTTGTCCTCTTTTATCATTTGGTATCACAGGTCCAATGAAAAGCAGTAGGTCAAACAATGTTTGTAAAAGCTTAAGTTAATGTAATTGCGATATCCGTTGAAGTCTTTGGGTGGGTGTGAAAGTAAAAACAAAATCAATTGCAATTAATTTACAATTGACATCTCAATTTATTTTTTCAAATACTTGTACAAGTATTGAAATAAATCGGTTCTTTACAAAAAAAATGAATGATAGACCAGATTATATTTATTTAGCATACATTATGTTAAATTTTTAAGCAGAAACATTTTGTTTACCTGCATGCACTGGTGCTTGTCCCAAGAACTGTACTACTGCAGCAAATATCCTGACCATTTAAAACACTTGTTTCACCCTAGAGCCAGGTGAGCAATAAGTTGCCATATTTAGGGCCTCCATTAAATCTTTTTTATTTGTAATTCCGTCCATTTTGTTGTGCAATCCATACAATTCATTTGCAATACATACTGTTCAACCATATTAATATTCCAAATAAATGGGATCTCATACAATAAATCTGTTTGATACAAAAATCAAAAAGTAACCCAGTCTAATTTTAAAGAGAATGTAACATTTTAAAGATAACATAGCTTTTTAGGACAATTTAAACTTTTTCTCTCTTTGACACAGAGCTCAGACTACAACCCATTTCTGATATAATATAGAAAAAAGTCATATTGATTGAATATTTTACTAGATCATTTTAGTGCCGAGAACAGTAAATGCTTACTTAGCTTTCCCCTTAACAAGAATGTAATGTTGAAAACCTGAAAAGATTTGATACAATACAAAAAGAAAATGAACCAAAAAGTAATAATTGTATGATATTGAAACTTGTATTATTGTTTTTTAACCTTCTAGAACCTAAATAATCTTATAGATATCTTAATGATACAAATTATATTCAATTTCATAAACTAAACATCTTTTAAATTTCTACGATAGTCCATATTTTTTTTTTTTTTTTTTTTTTTTTTTTTGTCAGTTCCAGCTGCATGCAAAGTGCCTAAACATAATTATTATTGTATTAATTAACAAAAAAACTACCTCTTTTATGTTGTCATTGTGGATGAATCTGTGTTTGGAAATCCTTAAAATTAAATTGTGAATGGTTATAAATACATATTTCGTCGTGTTTTTATTATTATTTTTTGACTGCTGAAGTGAGAAAGATTGCCAGATTTTTTAAAACGAGTTTTGTAGTATGGAGCATCAAAATTATGTTTGTTTTGAAATGTTGTTTGAAAAAAAAAATTGTTTATGGTCATCTATTGTAATGAAAGCTAACTCTTGTATTTTGAAAAATTGTATTTTTGGAAATTTTGTTATTCATACCATAAGAACCATGTTGTGACATCAATTTCACGTATTGAAAAGTAGGAATACTTAGAAGCTCATGATGTGCATATTTTATTGATATGTCTTAAATTTGTGGCAGCATAATGTTCTAAGCAATCACAAAAATTGGTATTCCATTTATCATTTCATGCCAGGTCAAAGTTAATTATTAAATATTTCATTTACGAATCTCTTGGCAACTATTAGGGCTAAAGAGTCTCTGTAGGTTAGCTGTCAGCAGTGTTCGAAATAAGTCAAAATTTTCAACTAGTCCTTGTCTTGATAATTTCAACATTTTCTATTGTGGTATACAGGAGACTATTGAAAAAGTAACTAGTCCTTTCCAAAAGGTATCAGTCTTGTACAATGAATTTGGTGTTATTTCAAACACTGCTGTCAGGTTGTTGTGGCATTGCATTCCAGGTCAAGGGTCAAGCTTTTTAGGCAGACTTTGATAATTACTCCTTACATTACATATGGTATATTGATGTTTCTTAAGAAAAGGTCATTTTGATAACTTAGCGATGTGTATTTAGAAATTTTTGGTGTGTCTGTGTGTTAATGGAACAAAACACTACTACTAACTTTGTATTGTGTTATATCAGATCATGTAATAATTGTAAAAGAACTCAACAATGTAATGTCTAGTTGATCATATTTATACCCCTGCAAACTAGTTTGAGGAGGGTAGATAGGAATCACTATGTTTGTCTGTCTGTCCATGTAAAATCATGTCCAGGCCACTTCTCATAAGTGTTTAGGACGACTGTCATAATCTGTACCTTGAACCAAGGTCTTATTGGAAAGGTCATGAGAAAACATTAAATGTTTGGGGGAGGGGGGGGGGGGGGGGGTATTTTGCTCTCAAGAGACAGTTCTAGTTTTCATTTGAATTTTCAATTTTTGGGTAGTCCCTATGATTAATATAGTATGTACATTTCATTAATTGTAATTCAGCAAGAAGAACTCGGATTTTATAGAATTTTTTTGTACAGCGTGAACAAAGTGAACCTGTACTTTGTCATCGCTTTCTTCCAAGAATCGAGCTTCTTTGCTATGAAATTATAAGATATGAGTACACCTGGAAATAGTGCGCCTGATAAATGAGCGTGAAAGAAGTATATCTGTTTTATCGTGAGATATGTATTCTGAGACGGGTAATGCATTTGGTTACATATGCACATTTGGAATAAATTTTCGGAATACATTTCAGAATCTAGTAAAATATTGCGACGGGAAGCATCTAATAATTTCTGCAATTTGGCGAACTGATCTCATGTTTACAATAAAAAGTAGTTCGAGAAGTTTGCGTCCTACGATGTAAAATCATAACTTTTTAAGAAATGAACAGCAACGGCAGGTTGTTTAATTAATTCTTCGTGAAATCTACGGAAATTTAAATTTATTTTGAAGGTTATGATAACGTATTTTAATGTTGAGGCAATTGTGTCATATTTTTGTTTATCGATTAGATTTTACTTTCGTGAAAGGGAGATAATTCGTACAGTGTTGTATGCAAATTTTATATACAGTCGTTTTACCAGTTCCGAACAGGGTTTCATATAAGCGCTGCTGCAGACGTCATCCACAAGCAGAGGAAATAAAATTTATGTGGTGTAATAATACAAATGTTTACTGATTCCAAAATCGACACCTGTCCTCAAAAACAAGTGGTAGTATGTTTTCTTGAAAAAAGCATTTCCGTGATCACGATTTGTTTACATCGTTAAACTAGGTCACCAACAATCTCGTACATTTAGGAAGCGGTTGAAGAAATAGCAAATTGAGAAAGTTATTTTGCGATTCCTTTAATTGAACGGGATTGAAATTTTAGATTATTCGGTAGTAAAAATTCGGAACTGGTAAAACAACTATATGATTCAGTTATGCATACAACCGCTAGAATGTACCCCCTCATAGCGACGGTAGGATCTGCAAAACTCTACTTTCTCTCTATCCGAAATGACAAAACGATCGGGTACAACTTTTTTAAATTTTAATTACCGATTGTCTTTTTCATATATTTATGAAATTAATTTTTTCTACCATTTAATTCAGCAATACATGGTTTGGTACATAAAAATTTGTTTCTTTTTCCAAAAAAAAAACCCATCCGTCGGACTATATGCATAGATTAACGACTTTTTTTTCAACTTTTTGGATAACAAACTTGTCGTATAAAATATACAGCATAGTCGCCATATTTTGATTGATACTTGGACCTGTGTTCACAATTTGTTTTTTATTATAAGATAAAGGTATACTAGGAATTGGACCTGTGTTGACATTTTCACTTTTTATTGAGACAACAGTTTGTTTTGAATAGGACCTGTGTTGACATTTCTCTTTATTACGTAACGGTGTATTTGGAATTTAAACGTTTTATAAATCCATGTGTAAAGCTAGTCAGGAGAAGAATAACAGCAAACAAAAAAATTTAGATGTACACCCGTGTATTTTGTGTTTAAAGTTAGTGATGATGATGTTTTCTGGAGTAATTCTTAGTTAAAATACTGGAAATGTTGCTAAAAGGAATTACATTGTAAATCTAGAATCTAGACTGCACGTGTATGTGTTGGTGGATGAAGTAAAGGGAAAACTTTTCATATTTTTTTCCCCCAACATCAACACTGCTACACCATTTACACCTGTGTTTCAATTCCTGTTAGCCAAAATGGCTAAATAGTTGCCACTGATTTCTAAGAAATCCCTTTAAAAAGTAACTTGCATGTATTTGTGAAAAAATACTTTATAAAAGACTACCAGTAGGTATATTTTCACAAATTTTAGACATTTGGCTACTAATAATTTTAAAAATTATGAAAACCTAGATATACTTCTGATGAATATCCATTATTAAAAAAATGTCGAATAAATTTATAGCAGGTGGGGCAAACACTTGGCCATTTCATAACTTGATTACTTTTGCTATTCAAACAAAATGGATCATTTATCGAATCATGCTGAAAAAATCTTTATTTAGTTTCAGTCAGTTTTTCTCTCGAGTTGCTGGCAACTCCTGACTTAAAAAACTGAAATTCCTTAAGTCTCAACCAAGCTTTGAAAGATGATTGTCAATCAAGAGCACTTTTGCATTTTGTAAATCAGTTTAGCAACGTTTCTAGTATAGTGTGTTTAAATATGTATACTTGTTGTATATGAAGACTACGACGGTGTATAAGTTATGTATAACTGTGTGCTGTGTAACTGTCATGTATTATATTATTATATATAAATGAAGAATTGAAAGTGATTATTATGTATGATATGATAAACAAAAATAAATACGTGTTCAGCTGTGATATTGTGGTTAACAGAAGACGACCACAAAAACATTGAAGGAAACAAATACATTTCCTTAATAACTAAATATGTCTTGTTGTATTTTCATACCATAAGCTGTCATATTGACTTCAATTTTTCTATTGTCAACTTCCTTTTCTGTGCAGCAATATACCTGCTTCTCCTGCTTATGGTGTATTTGTTTCGTAATTAATACCCTATGGTAGAGATTGTTCCCACTACGGGGACTTTGTACAACGAAGTAAGCTGCAAATAAATTGTTGCACTCGGAAATATTGCAACCCTGGGATTATCAAGGCTCTCAAAAAATTTATGGCAATCATCACAGTATTGTTGATAATTTTGATGTCTCTGTTTCCAGGATTACCCTGGATATATTTGACGTCCCAAAGTTCCATGTTTTTATTACACACTTTGCAGGTGTAGCCAGCCAAACAGGAGGTGCTTACCTTTCTGGAGCACCTGGCCTCACTTCCTTGGTGTAAGTTCAGGTGTCTAACCTAACTTGTCAGTTACTTTTACTTTGCTTCTGGATTGTGATTCGGACATGGAATAGTATGTTTGTTTTCAATTTAAGCATTTGTTTATAGCTATACTTAACCCCTGCCTTTCAAAGAAAGAGGGGATATTAAATTTGGGTTTCCGTCCTTCCAGAAATTCTTATCTGGAGTAATTCTCCAAAACTATGACACTATAGATGTGCGTTTCATTAACCAGAATTGATTTTATTTTCCTTGGAGTTATGGCCCTTTGAACATAAGTGTAAAAACAATTAAGTACCTACTAGTGGGGATCCTTATTCTTTGAATTTGCTTTATAGATAGATTTTACCATATATAGAGTGGATTAATAGTGTTTTATGCCCTAGTCAAACTTCTTTCATTTAAATTGAGGCAATTCATGGACGTTGGAGGAAACTGGAGTGCATAGAGAAAACCATTGACCAGGGGCAAGCAAAACACTGGATGTGCCCAGAATGGGATTGGAACCTAGGAAGTGATAGCGCCTGTAAGTGCACACTCTGCTGAGCCCCCATCTTTTCATACACAAGAGTAGCAGGAGTAGATAACAGTTGTGCTTTACACCAAGTTTCAATAAAACTAAAGGAATAACCCCTCATTGATTCACTGACTTTCAACAAGCAAACTGACAAACTTCTTTACATCCAAGTGGGATTCGAACCTAGATTGAGAGGAATTGTAACCAATCCCATATTAACATGAACATTGAAGAGTGGGAGATGTGATATTGATATAGGTCATTCGTGATCTGATGGCAATGTATACATCGAGTCTTATTAGTTTAGCTTGCTTCAAGCGTTGCAACTACCCTAATATTAAAATAGACTTGAATACATTGCCATCAGATCATGGACGACCTATAAATGTAGATTTATGTTGAGTTGAGTAGTGGTGATTAACGTCCCAGTCAAAAATATTTCACTTATATCGAGACATTGCGCTGATGGCATTTTACAGCAGGGTTCTTTATTGTGTCACTCCTACCGTAACACAGAACCTTGTTTAAGTTCCCATCCCAAAGAACTGATTTTCATTTCGTAATGCCGAGTGCTTGGCTAAAGAAAAGTCACTGCCCACTTTCAAGTCTTAGGGTCAGACCCGGTCAGGGTTCGAACACACTCTCGGAGGGAGCACTCTTATCAACTGAACTACCACAGTGGTTGTAGATGTAAGTGTGTGTGCGTGTGGACTAACATAAAAATAAAGAAATAATCACTCATAAACTTAAAAATATAGCTTTATTAATAATAATGGCTGTCACAGTCAATAACTATAACTTTATTTAATGTATAAACATTTCAATATTTTGCCAAAAGTACACGATTGTATTTGTAAAACTCTGACAACCTGAGGGTAGGCCTAATTTTAAAAACCTCGCATAAATATTGACGACACATTTAAAAAAAAAAAACACAAGCAGCCAATCCACTTGACAGTATATCATGCAAAGATATGTTATATCTAAATGTTAAAATATTATAAAAACAATATAAACAACATATTGCTATTTTATGGCATAGGTGTATGGTATGTGTAGGCTATCTTACCTACAGAACAGTGGTATCATCCAAAATCTGACAGTACTGGGTTGTGCCATTTTAAAATTTAGGAACAAGAGGTCGAGAAAACATTAAAAAAAACTTTTACAAATTATTGCCAAAGACGAAATAAAATTTGGAAAAAATGACAGTGTATGGTGTGTATATATATGCAAGTTATCTCTCCTACAGGACAGTGGTATTATCCAAATATCAACAGTACTGGGTCATGCCATTTTAAAATTTAGGGGCAAAAAAACGTACAAAACTTTTGCAAATTATGGCCATAGACAAAATACAATTAGGAAAAAATGGCATAGTGTATAAATATGTAATTATAATTATCTCTCCTTCAAAACAGTGATATCGTCCAAAAATCAACAGTACTGGGTTGTGCCATTTTCAACAAACTGGGGACAAGAAGACATTCAAAAACGTTTGCAGATTATTGCCACAGACAAAAAAATTATTGTTGCCAGTCAACCAGCCAATTCTACATCATCCTTAAAATTTTACCACACAATTCAAGCAAAGTCAGCATTTTCACTAAAACACCATAATTCAATTATTACCGGGTATAATATTATCTGATAGATTTTAACATAATTTAAATTTACACTTTTACTGCAACTAGAAAAACTGTGATGTATTTTAAGAAGTCCAACCATAGTGTGACATTGAGGATAAGTTTGTCAGTCTGAGGATTCTTAGGCACCGACACAAAAACAAATTTTACACCAACATAGTTTTACTCCATTTTTCAGTCAGAAGAGATAAGGTTATAAAAATATATCTAAAATCTGTTCAAATTACAAAAATAAGCTAAGTGTGGAAAAAAATTAGAAAAATATCCATTTTTTACCAAAGTACAAAAAAGAAGATAAAAAGCAGCAAAAATTTGGAACTCTAAAAGAATAAATTGGTTCACCACCATACCATGTAACACACAGTCACACCTCATTACATTTTAGAAAGTTTAAGAGAAACTATTTTTTTCCATTGCATATGGAATTGCACATCTTTCTAAAAAAAAAAAACTATTTTTCCATTACATATGGAAATGTGTGAGTGTTCCACAAAACAATATTGTTCCAGGATTTTGTGACATAAATGTTCTGCATGTTATGGGCTGACTAAATCATGCTATCATCTCCGTTTTATACATGTAGTACATGTATTTGATGTGGAATTGACAATTGGAAAATCCAATCAGAATGGACAACTGGACAATCCAAACTGTGCATGTAAATTGAGGAGACGATAACATGATGTTGTATGAAGGATACAAGCATATAAACTGGATACTCAAAAGACATAAGGCACAAATGAATAAGGACGAGAGTGTGTAAGGCACAGAGTAGTTAAAGCAAATGAACGAGAAATAACAAGTGATGATTAAAAATAATAATAATAAAACAAGCATTTTATGGAATCTGATGTCTTGCCTAGTTCCTGCAGTCAACATAAGGCTCCAAATACTTTTACGTACATGGCCACTTTCACATTTTGACATGCTACCAAGTCTTGCTTTTTGGCAACTGTATTTGTCCAGCGGAAAAAACAGAACAAAATTCTAGCTTGATCTGACCAAAATTACCTTAATTTATTAGACTTGTGGACCACTTTAACATTTTCATTATTTAAATTCAGCTTAAATTTGAGATCTCGAAATTCACGGGAAATACTTCCGACTTACTTATGGGGAAAATAGGAAGTAACAGTAAACTGGAGACCTGGACTTTTCTACATTTGTGGGTTCACAAGTACTGTAAATTTTATGATAAAAGTGTAGATTTATTAGCACTCATCAATAATATTAAATTAGCGCTAGATATCTAGTGTGAAAAATTGTCGTAAAAAAACCCTTGTAGGTATATACCAGTAAGTACATTTCCTGTAAGTTTGCAGTGTACTTCTGTTCATTTCAATAAAAGTACGAAAAAAAATTCTTCTTGAAAAATCAAACATTACAATAAATATGACTTTGTGAATTTTTTTTTAAAAATAATTAAAACAGGGTTCTTCCATACATTTCAGTATTTTTTCTGGAAAAAAAAAGTTACTTCTTGAAAAATTATTTAAAACTAAGAAAACATATTGATAAGAAAAATGTTTCTTCTTGAAAAATAAATTATTAGAATAAATATGAATTTATGATTTTTCAAAACAAAATTTGAATGTTTTTCAAAAATATTTAAAACTTAAAAAACAGGATGCTTCTGTTTGTTTCAATATTAAATGTATTATGAAAAAGATTTCTTCTTGAAAAATAAAATAGTAAAAATAAATATGCATTTATGAATCTTTTTTGAAAAATATTTAAAAACTTAAAAAGAACATAACATACAAGCTGTAACATCAAAAGTAAAACGGACAATATTGTTAAGACACAACCTTTGTGTGAAATTTGCATATCGTAAATAAAAATAGGATAAAAATCTTAAATATTTGCATAATTATTAACAATTTATTATGAAGTTCAAGGCTACTGAAGTTTGTTACTGAGGGTCAAGGCTACTTCAGTATATTTGTAAGGGTTAAAGTTCAAGGCTACTGAAGTTTGTTACTAAGGGTCAAGGCTACTTCAGTATCTTTGTAAGGGTTAAAGTTCAAGGCTACTGAAGTTTGTTACTAAGGGTCAAGGCTACTTCAGTATCTTTTTAAGGGTTAAAGTTCAAGGCTACTGAAGTTTGTTACAGAGGGTCAAGGCTACTTCAGTATATTTGTAAGGGTCAAATTTCAAGTCTACTTCAGTATATTTGTAAGGGCAAAGTTCAAGGCTACTTAGTTTTTAGCAAGGGTCAAAGCAAAGTAAATATTTTGTGAAATGTTCAACACAAACCTTATGAGGCACTGATATCTTGGTACTCGACCAAAGTCCTGTTTTCATTGAAAACGCTTGTGTATATATATGGCCCTCTGTTATCAAATGTAACATGCACTCAAAACAAAGCATTGTTTGTTACATCTCTCTCAATATGCAAGTTGATATATATGCATAACTACACTTTACTTGCATTATAGTATTTGAGGTTTTACAACCCTTCATTTGCATAATAAACAAACTACAGTTTTGCATATCAGAAAAAATGGATGAATAAACATTCTATCCAATCAAATAAAAAGTAATAAATATTTATCCAATCACAACTAAATATTTGAAACCATGTGTATCCAATGAAAATACAGTATGCAACCTTAAGTAATTATTCACAGGGGAAAATACAAAACATCACAACCTCACAATACAGATAATTTTTATTCCGACTGCTTAACCTGCAAGTAACTTGTTTAATTGTTTTATTGCCATTAATTAAACTACAAAAAAGTGAAAGTGCATACAACCTTTTTATTGGTAAACAAAATCCAAAAAAGCTTGCTAAATGAACTTGTAGAAAAAAGACAAGTTAAAAACAATATACAAAAAGTCTTGGGCAAAGGCATACCAAAAATCTTTGGCAAATATAAAACAATGTCTAATGTTTGTATTGGCAATCAACATACTGAAATGTATGTAGATATAAATATCTTATTTGCAATGAAGTAAAAAATGCATAGAAAAATCTTCCATAGAGAAAAGACACTTTAAAGACTGCAATAAATTAAATAATGCATAAAAAACAAGCTTTTTCAGAGAGGAAAACTTTGAAGGGGATACAAAAGTTTAGCAGGTTTGTATGCATATATTTCTTATTTGCATTGAAGTAGAAAAAAGAACTTTTTCAGAGAAAAAAATTGCAATAGTTTCACACATATCTTTGCAGGTACAACAATTTTACCATTATAGTTTGTTTTGTACTTTTGTACCTCTCCCCTACCCAAAAGCAGGTCAGTAAAGCCAAATTGCATACATACATACCCTGCTAACAATTTGTTATAATGCCACTGTTTATAAAACCTTGTAGTATTAAATGGCACATATAAAGAATGAAATTACTCCCTTGTTACATTGAAAATATGATACATTACAAAATCAAGTTATGACACTGTTTAAAGCAAAAATCATTTCATGATGGCATAATAAAGCTTGTAAAAATCTGTGTTAAATGCAGTAGTCTCCCCTTAATGGGGGCCACTATATCTACACATGAAATGTGACCATATAAAATTACAGTAAGTATCCACTGTTTATAAATGCTGTGTTTCCATTCCTGGTACACAAAAATGCCATTGGCTACTAATTTCTGAGAAAATTCTTTCAAAAAAGTAATCAATTTTAGCAAATTTGTGAAAAATATTTTTTCAAAAAGGACTAGATTTTAGAAATCTGGTTATTAATAATTATAAAATTGAGCAAAACCTAGTAAATGTTCACGATATCATTGTTTAAAACGAGAAATTTGGTAATTTAGCGGAAGTTTAAAAGAAACACCATCCATCATGTCGCCAGGAAAGTTTGTACCAGCAAATGCTTCTATTTTATACCTTGATATTTTTTTTAAAAATATGCCATTGTTTTCCACAATTTTGTAGAAAGGTGTTTGAAAAAAAAGAATATAAGAATATATAGCAAAAACTATTTATAAAAAACTCAGATGGAACTAAAAAAAAAATTGCCATTAGACAAAGTAACACTGCTCTCCAATTTAGATAGTTCACATACTTTGATAATATTTTTCATTTTTGAGAATCTATTTACCAGTAATTTTCTCTTTTATTCTTTGTGAAGTTCGATGAAGGTTGCCTCTCTTAGAGGAAGGACTCTGGACCCTCATACAAGGAGGTGCTTCTTTTTACCTTTGTGAAGTTTAATAAAGATTTTCATAATTCAGATGGGCCTGGACCCTCATACAAGGGACACTACTGTATCTATTCACACACACAACTAAGTACACAATGTCATTATAAAGCTTTCAATTTTTAAGGCATAAAATGATGCATATATTTTATAATAAAGCTCTTTTAAGTAATACGTCTTAAATATTTTCTATATCACATATAAAAATGACTTGTTCTAAGGAACGTTGTTTCACACAATTTAAATTAAAATTTGAAAACAAGATCAAACACAAAAAATATCATTATCATTTATAATATACCACAAAGAGATTTACGATATCTACAAATATTTACACTATTTACACGAGAAAGACAATATCTTTATTAAAAAACGCTTATTTATTTATAGATATATATTTATATTTTTGTTTTTTAAAGGCACAAGTAAAATTAGTTGCCATAAAAATGATTGTATGCCGTATATATAAGAAAGATAAATTCTTGATGCATATGGCTTAAAAAACTCATAACTACAAACATTCAACTGATGCTCCACACTGCTTACAAACATTTAAAAGACACTGATTACTGGCAAATTATTGATATGATTACCATGACAACATCAGATTTCTTTGTAAACAATTTTTCAAAAAAATTCCAAATTATATAACCTGTCTTTGGGATATATATAACAACTTAAAGCTTCATCTGTGATTGTGGGAGGTACATGTAATTTATAGAAAATCAAAATTATACGTACCATAAAAATAAAACAAATGTTTGATCATGAAAATTAAAAATACTGGCTAAGTACTTGGTATTTAGAAAAATACAACCCTGTGATTAAGTACTGGTAATAATGAGAGAGAGAGAGAGAGAGAGAGAGAGAGAGAGAGAGGTAAATTTTAGATGAGTGGAAAAGTGTGTTGTGTGTGTGTGTGTGTGTGTGTGTGTGTGTGTGTGTGTGCTAGAGAGAGAAACTTATTAGATATGAAAGAGAGAAAAGACAAGAAATAAAGTGAATGAATAAGTGTATGAGAGAGAGAGAGCACTTCAAAATTCTGTTGAATATTTTAAGACTTGCAGCTTATTCAGAATTGAAAGAGTAAATATTTATTAAATTTTAACAAGTATGATTTGACATTAATGCGAAAAACAATTGGATGGAAAGTCTGGCGTTAATTAACAACTGAGGCATCCTTGGTACACCTCAGGGAGGGAATACTGAAAATTAATATCAATTAAGAGTTTACCAAGAGTATAGTTTACATCCCACTAAAGATGCATATATTTTCTTGTAATTTAAATCTTTAAGATTTAACATATGTAAAACCTTCCCAAAACAAAGGCGACCTACCCGCTAATCTAAATCTTGACCTTTGACCTAAAACATCAAATGTTCTGGATGCAACACAATTTTTTACTGAAAAATTACTTATGTATTATGCATTTGACACTAAACATTATGCTTTTTGCATTTAAAGAAGTTTCAAATCAACAATTCATTGAACTATCCTTTGCAAGGATGACATCTTGATAAGTTTTTTATATATTCCAGAATGCTAAGGTAAATTGTAGATTTATTGTTTTTAAGTTTCAAAATATGGAAAGTTGAAAACGCAAGTTGTCACTTTACATTTATAGAGAGATAAATCAGACAGAAAGAGAAAATGGTCTTAAGATAACAAATTTCTTAAATCGAATATTTTACTGAAATATGTCAAAGATCGGACAGAGGTATTTTAAGCTTGAAGTAAAGAGCTATATAACAAATTTTAAAATGACATACAATTTTAGACCAATGAAAATTACAGTAAATAATATCAAAATCTTAAATATCTACTTTGTGATCCTTTTAAGTAGAGAATGTCTTTTTAACTTCAAAATTTATAAATAATAGAAACTTATTTTCCGAAGAAAAAAGGCAAAAATACCTGTTGTTCTTTTCAAGAGAAAAATATTTGATAACACATATAAGAAGAAAAAACCATGACTTTTACCTTGTAAAAATCAATTTTTGTCCTATTTTTTTTTTTTTTCATAGAAAAGAAAATACATGTATATCAAAATTCCAATTTTTGTCGGTTTTTACGATATAAATTCATATTAAAATGATTAAATCAAATCTGTCCAGCTAATATTTAGCATAATTTACAAGTTTACCCTTGACAAAAATAATAAACTCTTGAGGTATTTCTAATTAAAAAAACACACTGGGTAGAAGAAAAAAAAATCTTGTTATCTCCCTTGGAAAATGAATAACTTAGTTATCTCCCTTGGAAAAATTTTAAACTTAATTATCTCCCTTTGTAATTTAAACTTAATTATCTCCCTTGGAAAATTTATAACTCTGTTATCTCCCTTGGAAAATTTATAACTATCTCCCTGGGAAAATTTAAACTAAATTATCTCCCTTGAAAAATAAATAAATTAATTATTTCCCTTGGAAAATTAAAAAAAAACTTAAACTACACATAGTAAGGTTTAAAAAAAAAAAAAAAAACAAGTTAAAAAGTAGTAGTTAAGGCATGATTAACGTCCATTGGACAAAACTTCTAAAAACTTTATCTTATAAAGCTTTAAAATTTGAAATCTAAGAAATGCAAACTGCATAGCTAAATAAATACATAAATAACAAATTTTTTCTCATAAAATATCTTCATCGTCATTGGGTGACATGAAAGCTTTCAAATCTCTTTGACAACCAACTAGCACTGATAATATTAAAATTAAGACCCGTCATGGTACATAATTTCCTTCTGAACACATAAACTTTCTTCTAGACCATCATATAAAAAATATCCTCCTCAATCTGAGGGAATAGTGTTTTGTTTTCTTTCGAAACATGCGCATATTCTCCTTTACAAGCTTTTAAAATCATCCAAATTTTGAATAGTAGCTTCTTCTTTCTTGTAATTTTCTGTTTTATAAACTTTCAAAATCATCAAAACTTTAGTTAGTAGCCTTCTCTTTCTTGTAAATTTTCACTTTTACAAACTGTTACAATCATCCAAATTTTGGATAGCAGCTTCCTTTATCTACCTTAAGTCTGAACTTCTCAAGTTTACTTGCACCAAATATTTGCTTACTAAGAACACACAGATATACCATATTCACATCCACCTGGCATGAATGGCAGCATCCATCGGTTGTAAACATTCAAATTCTGATACGATCCACCTCAGCACACCCACAGCACTTTCATGGCACTATCCTCGCGTATACACATATACAAAATGATAGACACACTATGTTTAGACTATGCTATTTGCATTGTTGAGCCCATTTTGGAAGAATTCGTCTCCTTGCATTTGTGAACCAGTAATTAATTTGGTTAATTGTCAGTCCAGTTTGTTTAATCAACATGGCCTTTTCATCATCGTTAGGATATGGATTGTCTTTGTGTTGACGTAACCAGTCAAGCATGATTGCCACAGCCTGCAAGATTTATTAAAATATATTAAACTTAAAAATAGCTTTATGTCTAAAATGCTAGAGTTGAACAACTGGAAAATCTTCCATTTTATTAAACCATACCGAAAACTAAACTTGATAGTAAAATTTATTTTATTGAATGAATGGGGTCTGACATCCCAGTCGAGAATATTTCACTTATATTGAGACATCACAAGCAAAATTTTTCTGAATACTGTCAATAATTGTTTGCTTATTTCAGTTTTGGGACAACATTTTAATTTCAGCACTTTTCAATGCATTTACTCCTAGCACTTTTTCAAATCATAATAGAATTCCATGACTTTTCAATGACTGCACTTGAATCCAAACACTTTTCCAGGCAATAATGGAATTTCATAACTTTTCAAGTCACCCCTCCTAATTCAAGCATTTTTTAAGGTCACTTTTTCAAGTTAAATGGTAGCAATGTACACTTTGACAAATCAAATTACTTCAAACTTTCCTAATTTGAAACCTTTTGGACAAAATAATAAATTCAAAATTTTACTCTACAACACATAATTCATTATAAATACCTCTTTTGGTAAACTTGGGTGTTTTTTAGATTCTGACTTGTTGCCATGGTTACTGCTGCTACTAACAATACTACCAGCATCGTTGCAGTCTGATAAATCTTTAAGGGATTTAAACTGAGGCGACATTGCGAAAGACGGGAGGTCGAGACTTTTCTTTGCAGCTGGTGAAGCAAAAATACCGCCTGGCATCTGTAAATAAATAAAACAAGTTATAATAACTAGAATGTTATGCCATTTCAAAAGTGTACCCCAAAACAGAACCCAATAGGGAAATCAATCTTTTCTCGAATATGTAAATGATCAAAATAGAATAGCACATCTACTCCAATCAAAGTTTGTTCCTGTGAAGTTTCACAAGGATATGTTAAATAATCTTTTTTTTAAAAAGTGCAGACAAAATATCCCAGAAGAAATTGAATAAACACTACCGTATATACCCCCCCTTTCAATTGGTATTACATAAAATATAATTTCTACTTTCATTTTATCTATGTTGTTGGATAATATACAGAATATAAAGACCAGATGCAATATCTGCAACTACAGTTCTCTCTCTTGACAGCAAAATACACAGGTGGCCTACTCTTTTTCCAACTCTACAGAAGTGTCGTTAGCATGCACTGAGACAGGGGACCTCAGTTTTGAGTCTCATCTGCAAGACTGCTCCAATAAGGGCTAATTAACTTTTTAACAGCTCTTGTATCGACAGGAGATGAAAATCATCTCAGAAAATGTCCAAAAAGTCCCAAGTGAGGTTCGAACCCACAACCCTCGACTCCAAAAGGCAGGGACAGTACTACTCGCCCATGTCTGCCCTTCCAGTTTGTGAGTTACATTCACATTACACACAGCTTCAATTTGCATATTAAAATTCATCAGCCACTAAGGGTTCAGTTTGACAGGTTAACATAATAAATAACTTAATCTTATACTAACCATCATGCCATCTAAAGCGGAAAATTTGTGATCTTTGGACGGAGTTCCCATGGTAGGCGTCATATTACCTCCCATTGGAGGGCCCCCCATATTGGTAGACGTCACCACATTGCCTTGGTTAGGAACCTGGAATGTGGCAGGCTGCAAGTAAATAAGAAAAAAATCTTGATTAGTTAATCATGCATTTAAACTGTTAAATGAATTAAGAAAACATTTAATTATTGTAAAACTAAGTTTCTGACAGAAAGATTAACACCCTCCCCACAACACCATGATCTTATAAATAATATGGCTGTTGCAAGAAACTGGAATTTCACCAGGGCTGTCAAATTTCTTAAAATTGGGAGACATTAGCTTTTTTTCATGAATTTCTGGAAAAACATCTAATGGGGAAATAGATAGTAAAATGTGATAAGCTAATATTTTATACTAATTTATTTAAATTGGAAATATTCACTAAAAGTAAAATATTTGGGAGAATGAGAGGTTTTGACCCAAATCAAATAGATTGACCGTCCCATTTACATTCCAGCTATTTCACTTATATCAAGGCATTACCAGTTATATGCAAGGTTACAGCAATCAATATCTTTGCAATGCACTCATTTAGCAATCAGCAATTATTTCTAGTGACTGAGAAATAATCATAGCTAGATTTGAGTTGTCTCCCTTCGTACCTCTGAGGAAAAACCATGAGGTTTCTTATACAGTAAATACACGATTCGTTGCCAATATTTTTTCAGTAAAACTGTGGCATTATAAAGGGGTATGACAATAAATCAAGAGAGGATTACATAGAAATCATAGAAGAAATGGATTTGGGACTTCAAGATAGTTTGGTGATAAGCAAGATGTTTAAAGTAATAACAAGGATTTGCTGCATTATTTATCAAAATTTCTATGTCTTCATAATCTGATGGTCTTCAACTCTATAATGATTAAAGGAGTCTCTTTAGCATTGTTTTTAATGGAAGTTGTACTAGTACAAGATTATGGTAGCAACTAGCAACTCTTAACAGTGGTATGCATTTGATTGCATTTTCAGAAATTTTGTCATAATCTGTGACATCACTTTGCATTCCATTTCATTTTCTGGTATATTTTTTTAATGGGACCAATAGCCACATCAGTTTACCATTTAATACAGTATCAAAAATACTAATTTAGTTTATTTTATGTGTCTAACTATTTATTTCTAATTTTCTCCTTTTTCTGGAGGGGACATGCCATTATTATCCTTATCCTTGATATTTCTATTTTTTCCCTTATGGCCTTAGGTATCCTTGAAGTTTATACATTTCGCAGATATCCGATATTTGTAATTACCAGAAATAACAAGTTTTTTTTATTATCACTTTTCAAATACAAAATAAAACATACTAAAAAACAAAAATAAATATTTCATTCAAAAGCAAAGAAAAAACTTATTATTTCACTAAAACAAATGTTTATATTTTAAAACCCTAAATACTTCAAGTGTCATGTTTTTTAACAGGGTGTTTCAATATAAGTTCATTTAAGTTAATTTTACTGTACAAATTTATATAGGATACACAACCAACATGGATAAAAGTGTGACCATGCATAATCATATATCAGAAAAGAATCCTTAAAAATTTATCCCAGGTACATCAACGTCATGCACGCATGTTTATTTATTCATCTAATTAATGTGCCACCTGTGGAGGAAAAAAACACTCCAGATATCCTGCACGTTTTCACTGGACGGAAAAACACACCTCCATGAATTCAGCATCTCTCAAAATCAGTGATCTGTGTGCCAGAGCTATCGAGTAGAGATCAACATGATACAACTAGGGTTACCTGGCGACATGGAAAATGGCAGATCGTACACGGAATAACAAGATCTTGATATTTCTACCTACCAGAGAGAGAACAGACCCCACACAGAATAAAAATTATATTATTATATATCTGATGATATGATGGACTTAATTCACTCCGACATATATGGTTATTTACCAGAAAATTTACTAAGAAAACATGTGCTAACTGGTGCATTCACTAAAAGTTACATTTTATTGTTTGCCGCAAAAATATTCGCTCTTCTAAACTGTAATTAACCCTCTTGTTTCCTTTTTGAGCAAAATATGCTAAAAAAAAAAAATTTAATTATATAAAGAACTTTTGTTTAGAAAAAATGTCTGCTTAATTTCGAGAAGAAAAGGGTGGTGGTTTTTTTTCAAAGGAAAAACTTGATTTGAAAAAAATTGCAATTGTTAAATTAATAAAATGGCAAATTTGGTGAGGGAAGAGTCTGGGTTTTTTATTTATTTATTTAAAGGAAAACATGATAGGAAAAAATTGCAATTGGCTAGATTAGGAGATTTTAAATTCCTTTTTTCCCAGAGGACACTAAAAATATCAAGTAGCACTATGTAGACAAACACCATCGTGAAAAATGTCTGAATTTTGTCTTTAATTTATTTATTTATTTTTTTTTTTAAATTTCTGAAATTTTGGTGATTTTTTTTAACAATTTTACATTTTCAGAATTTTCAGACAAAAATTCAGATACAGATAAAAGTGTTAAGAAAAAATTAGACACTGGTGTCCGTATAATGTGACTGGGGGAATGGTATGCTTGTCTCTGGCATACTGACTCAGTGAGCTAGCACCTCAAAGTCCCCCTAAGTGTGCACTGGTACAAGGCAGACCATAAAACACACTCGCACTTCACATACATACATGAACTTGTTCAATAGCTGCAAAATTGCTGATGCAAGGTTAAGCAACATTCAACCAACCAACTAGCTAACCGTTTACTCAAGAGTTCAGTTTAGACAAGTTGAACTGTATTAATGAAGGAATTTTATTGCTGTCAACAGACAAACTGTCTAATTTATCTAAATTTAGTACATTTTTTTTTAACATACACTCTCATTTTTGAGACAAGCCATTTCACACTTTGACTAGTGTCTGTCAGCAACTCCATGTTTAGAATAACAAAAAATAAACAATTAACTGTTATATAAAGGGGAGACCTAGTTGTATAAACTAACACAATATGGGTTATTTATTTTGCGAATATGGAGTTTCATTAATGGGTAGCTCTTATCTACAACATTCCCTTCCCCTGCTCTTGTTTTAAGAAAATAAAAAATACCAACCGGTCTTGCTCCGCCCCTCTCTCTCTTTCTCAATGCATTTTTCTCGTTAATAAAATATCAACCAGGCATGCTTTACCCTCCTATTTGATTTCCTCTTCCATCCCTCTCTCTTTTTTCTCAATGCCTCTTTTTTTCGATTTGACAAAATAGCAACCATATCTCTCCCTCTCTCTCTCTCTCTGGGGAACAGCTGTGAGACCAGACATATGCTACAGACTTCCCTCTGTATAAGTTGTAATCCTAAGGAAAGAACCCTCCCTTCCTTCCTTCTTCCACATCTCTCTCTCTCTCTCTCTCTCTCTCTCTCTCTCTCTGTGGGGAACAGCTGTGAGACCAGACATATGCTACAGACAGACTCCCCCCTGTATAAGTTGTAATCCTAAGGAAATGGGTCTTAAGTGGTAGATTCATATACAAATGAATTAAAACAGATAAACATTATATGTGAGGCTCAAAATGGGGTTGCAATAAAACCTCAAACAATACACCTGTGTGGAAAACTGTTACTATCGGTATTTTAGTATTTAACACAGGGGATCCAATAAAGTAAAATCTCGATATAATGACCCTTGATAGTTTGAAAAATTCTCAAAGGGATGAAAACGTTAGCTCAAATTCCATCCTAAGATTGTAACTCCATTCTACAATTTCTAGGTTTTTTGTTATATGCAATAGCTTAATTTCTCAGTTTTTAATGTTGCCTTTACCCAAACTCATGGATGTACCTATATTATTAATAAGTCCTGAATTAACTACTAACATACTGGTGTGGTTCCAGTAGTTTTCTTTCACTTGTTTGTGGAGAGTTGAGTAATAGTGTTTAACGTCCCAGTCGAGAATATTTCACTCATGTATATCAAGACATTGCCAGCTATAGGTGAAGGTGCAGAAATTTTGCCTGTGCATTGTCATGATGGCATTATACAGCAGGGTTCTATATCAAGCCTACCGTGACATGGGATGATGGGACCTCGTTTATTTTTAATTACCATACTACAAAACCATGACTTTCATTTTGTAATGCCGAGTGCTTGGCAAAAAACAGTCACCACCCATTTTCAAATCTTGGGTCAGACCTTGTCGGGGTTCAAACAGACGACCTCCCACTTATGGAGTGTGCACTCTACCAGCTCGTTAATGAATAAGTTTAAATGTTAATTAGTGCTTAATGAACAACAGATTTTCTGAAAAACAATTTTTTTTCTTCATTTTGACAGGTATGCAAAATTCTAAATTTAAATTACAGATGACTTGTAAAATTAAGATTACATGAAAACAGAGACAGAAATTAGATGTTTTGTCAGGTTTATCGTGCTTAGTATCTTATCTGCTACGCTTTCACAGCAGTCTGGCTCCTTCTTACAGGTGTTATGAATGAACATACAAAAAACAATATCCAAAACAAGGACTTAAGATTTTTTATAAGTTTTTTTTAAATTTTTATTGAATGAGTTCATCAAATGCAAAGGTTTAAAGTCGACTTTTACAGATCTCAGTGCCTCTCACTCCCTGGGTTCCAATCCCACACAGGACAGATTCTAGTCAGAGAAAATTTTGTCAGTTTGCTTGCAGAAGGTTGGTGGTTTTGGTCTGGGCACTCTGGTTTCCCCACTATCCCTGAACTGACTGCCTCAATATAATTGAGAGAATCTTGACTGGAGCATTAATAAACTCTTATATTCCACTTATATTCCACTTCACATCAAGTTTCACTACATCACCTTTTTTTTAATAACAACTTGATAGAAATCCCAGGATGCATCATATTTTTCGCTTTTCACACAATGTCTGCAGATTATAGAGATCTCATTCTTAAAATGTAAAATATGTGAAATAATATGTACCCCAAACATCCTGTATTGAACTTTTGTTTCTTTACCTAATATTTTGGAATTTTGGAGGTATTTTAAAATTTTATTTAATTATGTTACCCGTTTAAATAATGAATGAATGAATTACATGTAATCTATTTATATTTATCTATTCTATAGAACAGCATGATAAAATTCCTTAAAATAACCTCTTCGACTAACAAAACAGTAAGGACTCCAGTTTTTTTTTTTTTTTCTTTTTCTTTTTTTTTACACATTAATGACTAACCGACTTTCTGGTATATCTGCCCCCTCTAGCGACCTCTTAAACCAAAAATGACTCACATTTGGCAAAAATAAAGGTCTGTTTGTAATCAGAGTTAGGACAAAGTTTTTTTTTTCCTATGATTTTTGAGAGATTTAATACTAACACTAACTTGATCTGGAGAGAAACAGGTCACTAAGTCAGACCCTGTAGGGGGTGGTTAATATGATCAAAATAACCATTTATCCCAGGCAGAAAATATTAAAATAATCCTACTTAGAGGAGAATTCATCAATTAGTCTTAACATACCTGGCTTATATAAAGTAGAAAATGAGATTACACAATGATGGGGGCTACTGAAGAAGGAAGAAGGGGAAAGTGGGGGGTTTTGGGGGTACGAAAAAGGTGTGACTAAAGGACTGAAGATTACACAATGATGGGGGCTACTGAAGAAGGAAGAAGGGGAAAGTGGGAGATGTAGGGGGTACAAAAAAGGTGTAACCACAGGACTGATGGGGGCTACTGAAGAAGGGGAAATGTGGGGGATTTAGGGGGTACGCAAAAGGTATGACCGACCACAAGACTGAATGACAGAAAGACTAGGGTTTTTATTAAGATGGTGACTAATAGGAAAGTGGAGCGGAGCAATAGTGTTAAAAACAGTCAAGATTCTTTTGCTTATACCAAGACAGTTTTGGAATGATGGAAAGATAGACAGAATGCCCAGAGAAAAGCATCGACTTCAGAAATTGAATTGACAAATGACAACTTTTTCTAGCACTAGGATATGTCCCAAGCCGGGATTTAAACCAAAACAGTGAGGGGTGCTGTGTGATCAGTGAGAGTGTGCTTTAACTGAGGCCCCGAGACAACATTAAAATGAAACTAATGAACTAAGATTACACAACAGCAAGGAGAAGAGAAGTAGAGGGAGAATAAGACTGTAAATCACTATGGGAGGTTTGGGCAAAGGGAGATTATCTTAGTGGGATAAGTACACAATGACAGGGCCAACAAAGAAGGAAAAGAGAGGCTGGGGTTTTAGAGAAAAGTGGACAGTAGGCAACTGAATAAGAAGATTACAATTCTGTACTACAAGCAAGGAAAAGTAAAAGTGGGAGGGGGAGGAAGGGAAAGAGACATACATAGGATAACTGAGATTACAATATAACCACTGTTAATTAAAGGATGGAGGGGGAATACTGAGGAAGATTTATTATTATTGTGAGACTACTGAAGAAGCAAAAACTTTAAAGAAGGCATGAGCTAAGAGGGTCGAAGTTTTATGTAAAGGAAGAGACAAGAACTAAGAAGCTTAGTAATCTAATCCATCAAAGTATTTTTTAAGCAAAATCTTTCTGACATTGTGCAACAGATGCTGATTATCACACTCTTAAAAGAGAAGAAGAGAAAATAGTGTTTCATATGCCCAAGTCAAGATTTTTTTCCACTTATATCAAGGCACTCAGTTCTGGGATGGTGGAGGAAACTGGAATACACCAAAACAGCAAGCAAGCTGACAATTTTTCTCACACTAGTAGAGTGATTCAAAATCAGACAGTGAAAAGAAATATGGTCCTCAAGTGCATGTTATATATATGCATATAGAATACTCTGCCACCGCTTTTAGCTAAGGACAGGCTTAAACAGAATTATGTCTAAAGCAACTTGTTCTGTAACCAAATTAAATCTGCTATAAGATGATATTTTCAACATGTGCAGAAATTTACTATTTCTAAGTACATAAAACCAGGATTCATTGCTACCACTTGTCAAGCTTTGGTATTAAAATTAAACAAGGGAGGCTTCTAGATAAACAAAGAGAAAAAATGGCAGGGGTTCAAAATTCCCTGGGTCCAAGGTTTGGGACCTATTGATTTTACATTGGGACCTTCCATAATCTGATGGACCCATCATTTTTACCTGGATAATTCTACTTTTTCAATATGCATTGCACATGGATCTTTTAATGATATTGGACTTATGTGGGACTTAACAAAAATTAAGGCAAAAGGTCCTGGACCTGGTTACAAAACATAATTTTTAACCCTTGAATGGATTTTTGGACTTGAAATTAGTGTGGTGATAAGCGAGGTTGTAGCATAGTTATGGAGAGCTATAAATGGGAGATTGTGGCTAATTATGACAGGGTCAGCAAAGAAGGAAAGGGGGGACAGGACTTGGAAATAGTGTGGTGATAAGCGATGTAGTAGCATAGTTATGGAGGGCTATTATAACACAGATTTAAGTGTATGTTGATTTACTGCCAATTAAAGTTTATTTCTGAACAAGTGCTTTAAAACATACATGTACATAAAACAGGTTTAAAATGCCCAGTCACAATACAAAATCGGAAATTATTTGGGAATGAATAGCTATTAAAAAATCTTTCCAAGTGCATTAATTCTAAACATAACTGAAGTTCAGCTATTTTAATTACTTGAAATTTGAACAAATACCCGTACAATACCCCCTTATCAAGCCATAAATCAAATAACTGACAACCAACAATACTCCTTAACCCTTCTCTATACTGATAAGCCACATTCCAAGGCGGAGCACTTGTTGTTTTGGGACCTCTCGGCATTCAACCCATATTTAAGGGTCAACAAAACAGCAAAACGGGGAGGGATACCTGTCTGTTTAGACCACCCATTACACTATCGTGGACATCTCCGATATCATTTGTAGACAAGTATGATTGACAAGCAAGGTATTCGGGAGAACTGAGGCTTGAAGTCACCATTCTCGCCCTATATGATTGACAAGCTGGGTATTTGGGGGAACTCGAGCTTGAAGCTTCCATTCTTGCACCTACTCTGTTCCTGTTCAGTGCATGTTAAATTTACTCAAAATTGAACAATACAGGGATAACAATTGTTTTTTTATTACCCTGTGTAAGATAATTTCCGGTAGTACCTGGTGATTGACAGGTAAAAAAGGATTGTTGTCCTAATTCACAAAATACCTCAATAATAAATTTTCTTATCAAGGCCAACCATTTTTTTTTTTTTTTGTACAAATTAGTGAGGTTTAATTTCTTGATGACTCAGAGCTCCCAACCTTTAGAAAAAAAATTATCTTGCTATTTTGCAAGTTTAATCTGAGTGTGATCATTTCAATTATTGTTTGGAGGACAAAGTAAAAAAAAAAAAAGAATAAAAAATTAATATATATATACCGATACATGTTACACTAAAGTAGTATTCAAGTTAAAAATTTTTTTTGCAAAATTGAAGACGAGATGGTACATTAAAATAAGCCTTGATGAAGAAATAACTTATGGAAGTCCAGTTTGACATTTTCTTCATGAGTTTCATATATTTCACTTATTACCGAGTTGTCATCAGCTATAGGTTAAGTGGAAAATTTTTACCTTAGCATTGCACTCAGGGCAATAGGGAGGATTGACTTCAGACGTCGCTTTTAAAGGCCTCATACAAAGATTGCTTAACCTTTGTTTCTTAATGCAGAGTGATTGGTGAAAGAAGTCACTACCTATTTTCAAGTCTAGGTTAGACCCCAGCCAGGGTTCAAACTCACAACCTCCCACATACAAAGCAAGCACTCTACTAACTAAGCTACTACAATACCATATTTCATTATTATGCCCTTCACTTCACTTTTTGCCAAAATATTTTGAAGTTAACCGCTTACAAATTTTAGCTTTTTTTACAATACGGAAAAAATCTGCACAGTTTTATTTTACCATACAAACTTTTTTTCATCATGGATGCCTTATAAGTCACTTATATTTAATTTTTAGCACAAATTTATTTTAGAGGAAAAGGTCAGACTGCAAAATGCACTAAAATATAACTGCCATTTAAATTCTTAGTTTACAAAAATAATAATAATAGAAAAAAAAATTACTTGGTTTACAGTACAGTCAAACCTGTCTATAAAGGCCACCCAATGGAACCAGTAAAAGTGGCCTTAATGGGCAGGTGGCCTTTAAGTTTCCCCATAGATATTTTTAGTTGGGTAAATTGGGATATTAACAAGATCAACTTTTGACAATTCAAAATTTCAATCCCTAAATTTTTAAAAAATGTTTGCATATTCATTTGCAAGGTAAAATCCATCATTGTGTCGCCGAAATTCCCCATAAGGGCTGTTGATACACATAACCTTTCGAAGAGTCAGTATGATATCAACTGTGTTGAGACCTGGGCCCCTAAATAATTTTAAACTTTTGCCAATTTTAGGTAAAATCTACCAATGTGTGCCCAAATTTTCCCCTAAAACACCACTAATACACAAAGTCTTTCAGAAGAGCCAATTTGATATAAAGTTATAAACTGTGTTGAGACCCGTCTTAAATAAATATTTCATATTCACCAAGTTTTAACAATATCTTTATTAAATAATTCTCAATCAATCAATAAAATTTTATAAAGATTACAAATTTACAAAAAAAAAAAAAATATCCTTTTTTCATTTCAACAAGTTGATTTCTTTTCATTCAATTCTAAAACCCATTAAAGAAAGAAACTTGTTTTTCCGTTTCGTCACGTCACGTACCCGTACCCGCTGACATTATGGCGACGTATTGTTATATGACTTTGATCGACACTTACCTTAATAATACTGTTACGTACGGATCGATCAAACTTCTCGCAGAATTCCTCGATAGCACTCAGAGATTTCGACGTGCTCTTTGTATGCTTATCCTGTTCTTGCCGGCTACGAATTTTTTCTGCGATAAAAAAAAAACACAAAATAAATAAATAAAAATTGTACATGTATTCAATTTAGGGTGAATTATACCAATAACAGAAATCAATGCTTCGTCTGCTCATTTTCACTTTATCTCACTTCCCAGGCTTTTATTGAAACGTAATTATGGTCTCGGAGTTCAATATCAAGAATAAAAGAATCAATTAGACATTTACAATCACCAACTAAAGTTTTCTACAGTCGGGGTGGAATCAATAGAACCGTTTCTGTAAA
The DNA here is from genome assembly GCA_021292105.1 of Anadara kagoshimensis. Lineage (NCBI taxonomy): Eukaryota > Metazoa > Mollusca > Bivalvia > Arcoida > Arcidae > Anadara > Anadara kagoshimensis. The sequence continues at coordinate 39,478,863 of CM037867.1, forward strand.
TGTTTTTTAATTTTACAATTTTATACATGAAATGACACCCATTATATAACAGAGGTGTATTCATTTTCCCGTCTATAGCTCTTTCCGTTATGGAGTCAATGACGATATACCTAGTTATAACTTGATGTATTACATTTAAGCTTTGTATACAGTCAGCAAAAAGTGGGGTAATGGAGTTTTACACCACAGTCAAGATTCTTTTACTTATATCGAGGCAGTCAGCTCAGGAATGGTGGAGGAAACCAGGGTGTCCGTTATGGAGTCAATGACAATATACCTAGTTATAATTTGATGTATTACATTTAAGCTTTGTATACTGACAGTCAGCAAAGAGTGGGGTAATGGAGTTTTACACCACAGTCAAGATTCTTTTACTTATATCGAGGCAGTCGAAGGACCTTTTGCAGGTCCAACATAAAGTTTTGAAAGCGCAATATTATCTATAAAAGGTCCATGTGCAATTATGTTATCATACAGAAAAACCAACATTATCTTGGTAAAAAACAGCAGGTCCATCATACTTTTACAGTTAAAAATATCAAGGGTTCCAATGTAAAATCAAAGGGTACTGGACCTCAGACCTAGGAAATTTTGATCTCCATGGGGATGGTGGAGAGGAAATTGTAGTTTAATGACACAATCAAGATTGTTTTACTTAAATATTGATGGGACTTCAAGGATAGTGAAGTGGAGTAACGGAGCTTTACCCCATAATCAACAACTTAAAAATATTAGAATTTCCACAATTTTGGTCCGAGCACTACTGATGAGGGATTTGATTCCAAAACAGCTGACTAGTACTGAAAAATTAAAACAGATTTAGTAATACTAGGTTTCCATTCCTAGTACCGGTAGCCAAAATCGCCATTCGCTACTAATTTCTGAGGAATTCTTTCAAAAAGTAACCTATTTTAGAAAATTTGTAGAAAAATTCTTTAAAAAGGACTATATTTTCACAAATTTTGGAAATTTGGCAACTAATTACCGGTATTTTAAATTTGTGGAAACCTAGGTAATAATTTTATAAATGCTTACCTATGAGGCAATGGTGAGCGTATTTTAAGGCATCCATAATGACACTCTCCACTGAGAAGTTACTCTGATAATTTCCTGAGGGGGGATTTCTGTGCAAGAAGTTCTGTAGCAACTTATCAAACTCTGCTGGTAAATTACTAATCAACTGGTACGGAAATGAGGCGAACTAAAATTCATGTCCGCTATAATCAAGTCCCGTAACAACGGAAACAATGGATGAGATCTAAAAGCAAATGATCGGTCAGTTATTAAATGCTGTATAAATGTTTGTTGTGACGCTAACATCGGCGGGCGGTGGGGTGAACCGTTTTTACAACTTTGACAGTTCGGTATTGTACAAGGAGGCATGGGCGTCGTTCCTGGTTGCATAGGATTTTGCACTGGTGTTTGCATACCACCTTGTGGCATACCCGACATGCCTGGTTGATGAGGCATCTTTGGATGTACTCCAGGATGTGGTTGAGGGGTCTGTGGCATGGAGCCACCACCTCCCCACCCTTGTGGAGTGGCAGGTGTCTGAGGCATGTTCTGAGCACTAACATTTGGGTTCGGAGGATAACCTGTATTGTTCATATTGGCACTGTCCATTCTATTCACATTGTACATATTTTGTTCATAGCCTCCACAGCTCATATTGTCCTGCCCAGCAGGCATATGCATTGATCTTGGCACATTTGTAAAAGCATTTTGAACTGGTTGTTGGCAATAATTATTTCCTTGAAAATCGGCTTGGGGATTACAGTTTTGTCCCATCATTCCAGCGGGATTCATCTGCGAATTTCCCATCATTTTTGGCGTCACCTGCGGACTCATACCCACCATACCACAACTATTGTTCATGTTCGACATTGTCTGTTGAAATTCGTTTGTATCACAGAAGTCTGGCATATTCACCATGTTGCCATTTTGTTTGAATTGATCGTTGGGTTGCATAGTTCCGTACATTTGTCCACGAGAGGAATCAGGCTGTTGCATACGGCAGTGATTTTGCTGATTAAATTGCGGTTGCATTCCCACAGAAGGTCCGACGGAACACGAAGGATATCCGTTATCAGTCAAATTAGAACTATTAAAATTATTCATATGCATGGAGTTTTGGTTATTATCTACACCAAACACAACATCCTCCGGTTTCTGCGGATAGTCAAATTGTTGCATAGAATCCACCATGTTGTTATCACCACTACCTGGCCGACTGTTATTTCCTCTCGAATAATCACCGTAAGGACTCATTGCCATTTGTCCGTTATTTGGCACCGTGTAAGGTGCTATTTCTGATTTCATGCTATGCGTGAGTCTTGGCAGTATTTTAGACGGGACGTTTCTCTGATTAAATTCGTTTTCTAGATCACAGTCTGGAATATTTGTCGTATCTGTGTAGGCTGGAGCAGGGTACCCTCCCAAGCTCCCATCGTTTGATCTCTGACGTTGTAGCACTGAATTGTCACCGGGTACCACAGAATGATCTGCGAAGTGAACGCTTTTCTGAACAGCTTGATGATTTGGTTGCATACCTTGCTGTTGTTGTTGTCTACACTGTGGTAACTGCGTCTGATTATGCACTGTCGAAACTGAAGCAACACCAGAGGACACAGTCGACGGCACAGTTGAAGGCGCCGACGATCCATAGCTCCTAACACTAGCAGTATCGTTTGAAAAATATCCAGATTCCAGTGGCGATTCTATGGGTCGTCCATATTGTTGTTGTTGACCTTGTGACATATATCCCATATTATTATTTGAATTCAATGCACAAGACTGACTATTGTTCATCATGCCATTGTTGCTTTGTGACATGTGCCACTTTTGAGGCTGATGTTGCATATTTTGAACATTTACATTTGGTGGCACTGGTCTTCCAAGACGCTGAAAACCCTGAAAACCATTTCCTGCATGACGGCCATTTGTGGCCATTTGTTTCATAGGTGCCGACTGATTCGGCTGTGGGCAGGAACCTGAACTTTGAGAAATTTGGTTAACCTGCGGAAAATGTTTTTGTGACGGAGAAGAAGGCACTGACTGAGTTGTTTGTGGAGACTGACATCGCTTTGGTACTGGGGAATGTTGCGGCCCCTGAGTACTTGATATGCTTGGAGAAGCGATACTTTGTGACGTTGAGGAAGGCCGTCTAGGTGTGGGCGGAGTCTGTGGAGCCTTAAAGATACCACCATGTGGCGACAATGGAGGAGGATTTACCCGCACTGGACTCGTCGGCCCAGAAGTAGATGCATGAAAACGTTTACTAGCTGGTCCAGCTGGACTACTTGAGCCACTTGAGGTGGCAACTGTACAGTTTGTGCTAGAAGCCACAGAATATGTTGTAGACGGGCTACCACAAGTTCTACCTGTCCAACTAACAGATTCCGAAGTCCCCGGTTTTGTAGATGATGATACAGTTCTTTGTTGTGAAGAAGATGAATTTGATGCAATTGAAGTGAACGTGTT